>JANHFX010021441.1:0-21156 GCA_027560015.1 Chloroceryle amazona | reverse complement strand
GTCTGTAGCGCTGCAGGGGGTTACTGTGGCCAAAGTGCAGGACCCTGCACTTGGTCTGGTTAAACCTCCTATTATTGGCCTCAGCCCATCGACCCAGCCTGTCCAGGTCCCTCTGCAGCATCTCCCGACTCTCCAGGAGATCGACACTCCCCCCAACTTAGTGTCATCTGCAAATTTAGTAAGGGCAGACTTGATCCCCTCATCCAGGTCACCAATAAAGACGTTGAATAGAACTGGGCCCAGTACTGATCCCTGGGGACACCGCTGGTCACCAGACATCAACTAGATGTGGCACCATTCACACCAATGCAAGACTCTCTGAGGAACTGTTAGGCAAGCCGAGCTAAACATAAAAACTCAGAGGAGATTTTGAAGACTTGTCGATCTCTGCACATTTGTTTCAAAAGGCAATTAATTTAATGGCTATAAGCCCTAGTCCTCCCCTACTTCTCTTCAGCAAGTTCTGCTTTGTTCTCTTCTCTCCAACTCCACGGTCCTTCATAAAGTATTACTGGCAGCGCCGAGGAACACAAGGAACATCCGGTGTGTGTGGTTAATTGACTTTTTCACCCCTTCTCAAAGGAAAGGTTTGTGCATGCAGAGCAACTATTGAAGGAAGGCTTTGCTTGCATTTCTTATATATATAGTGCTATATATGCCGTGTTCTTGGATGGAACTAGGTTCATGTTCTGACAGTTGTTAGTTTTCAAGGAAGTATATTATGCAGCCTGAGAAATCTGTCTCCCTCAGATATGAGCTGTGTCATGTCTTTCATAAAACCTTTCTCTTTAGAGGAAATACAGCTCTGCCTTGACCTCCCCGTGGCTTTCCCTCGTCACGGAGGATTTAAGAGACTATGGTCAACTAAGAGGGATTACTGTTTGGAGAAGACTAGTTATAACACTTGGTATAAATCAATGTCGTTCCATTGGGTTCATCTTATTCTGGCTTTGTAAGTGGTTTTCACGTTTATGATCTTGGATTTATGATGCCGTCTTCCTGGATGATAGATGAGTATTGTTATGTGGTAATAGATTGGGGTGGAAGCAATGACTTGTTATAAAAGTAGATGGATTATATATGTTAAAATGTAGTTTTGCTGCCCTGAGTAGTGAGGTACTTTAGTATTTAATGTAGAAAGCCATCAGGACATGAATTAAGTTTTGCCTGGTCAAGATCTGAGTAAAAGTTTGGAGGTCTTATTTTCTTTTTGTAGCTGCCTAAGTCTTGCCACTACTAGACAGGTCACCAAAATAACAGAGCTATTGATTGGAAGTTGTCAGGTTGGATGAGTGCTAAAATAAATGTAATCCTTTGTAAGCTGGAAGAACTAAGAAATTAATTAAGTTTGCCCAAGGTTTTCACTTCAGGCTACCAGTGGGATTGATGTGTGATCCAGATGGATAGATAGATGCACATAATCAAAGATCCCCACTGTAATGCTCTACTATCCATCAGATAATACCCAATAATCAGCGGTGTAATGTGCTCTTACGCTGCTGCAGATGTCTAGTGAAACAGGTCAGGTTAAGTGCTTTAAGTTGACTCATTTTACTCCACAGCTGCAAAGGCCTGGGAGATCACACACACCCAGCTCACATGGCTCAGCTGCCAAGGGGGGAGCTGGACAAACACAACTTACTAACCTCTGTGCAGTCACCGCTTACCTCTGTGCAGTCACCGCTAACACATTCATTGTACCAGTTGCTGTGAAAGAAGAAACTGGGTCTATTTCATTCCCCGCTTTAGAAGTGGAATGATACATTGTTCTTTAATGTTTATAGTGACCTGGGATGCTGGACTTCTAGAACTACCTCTGCTTAAATGTAATAATTCTACCAAACAGAAATGGCCTCTTGGAGCTTTTCTCCTGAATGTTTAACAGCAAGGGAACAGGGAAAATATCTTAAGAATGTGAAACACAGAAGAAAGCAATGAACCATTCTGGCCTGACTGGTTGAACAAGAATTACAGCCAGACTAAAAGAGAGCGAAAGGCTCTTCTGTGTTTGATGAGGTCTACTTAGTACCTTTTTATTCTCATTTTCAGGACTTTCGTACCAGTGATATGCTTTAGCAGACACTGTGTATGAATGTTTGCTCTTAATCTACCTTTCCTCTAGCAGTACATTGCTGTCTCCTGACTTTTCTCCACTAGAAGCCCAGCTCCTCTTCTGCAAAGCTGCTTTCCAGCCAGCTGGCTTCATTGTGTACTGGTATATAAGGTTTTCCTTTCCCAGGTGCAGGACTTTGCGCTTTGTTCAACTTCAAGAGATCCCTGTTGGTCCATTCTCCACCATGCCCAAGTGCCTCCTGATGTCAGCACAACCTTCTGGTGTATCAGCCTCTCCTCTCAGTATTCTACCAACTGCAAAGTTGATGAGGATGCACTCTGGTCTATGGCCTAGGTCATTAATGAAGCCATTAGTCAGTATTGATTCTAGTATTGACTTCTGGGGTACACCACTCCTGACTTCATGCTGCCCATCGCATCTCTCTGAGCCCAGCCATTCGGTCCACCTTCTGTCTGCTCATCTGATCTGCTCTTCATCAGCTTTTCTATGAGGATGCGCATATCCATATACACATAGCTTAAACCTCTTGTTTCAGAGCTTGACCTCCTGGCATGTTGTGATACTGAAGCCAGGTTACTCAAGAACCGAGCACTGTCACGTAACACAATGCTCTATGTATGAGAAAACACCAAACCACAACAGTTGGGTCTCAGCTCCTGAGCAGAAATATCTGTTTAGACTTTGTTCATACGAAATTCATTCTTGGAAGCCAAATGTATTTACATTATTTCAACAGTTTGTACATATGGCAAGCTGTAGAGTGAGGCACTTCTTTCCTGAGGTTCTGTGCACAAATGCTTGGAAACTGAAATGGAGTTTGAGGGTTGTAGTATATGTCTGCCCTGAATTGAACAGTGAATTGTATTACAGAATTCTCCTGTTAAAGGCTAAAATAACCAATACATGGAAACATAGTTAATAAAGAATATTTCCATAAACACATATAGTCTGAATATACAAAAGCAGGAGCTGAAAGTGGGATAATATTTATTCCTATTTTACAAGTGGGCAACTGAAAAACAGATTAAAACCTTTGGATCCTAATTACAAAACAACTTTTCCTTAAGGGAGTAATTAACAACTGATAGCTGAGACAAGCACACTGCAGTGGCAGGCCAGCTAGGGACAGCTATAAGATTAGAACTGAGGCTGCTTAGAAAACATCAGTGAGTCCTGCTACAAATGCATTGAGAGGAGAAAGAGAAGGCTTAAATAGCTTTATATAAGAAAAAAACAAGGTTCTGCTTTGGTAAAGTATCATAAAGTCCCCTGAAATAAGCTTAAAATGGAGTCAGCTGAGTCCGTTAGATGCTGGACTAGGAGCCATGAGACGTGGGCTTTCTTCACTACTGTAACACTCCAGCCAAGTCAGAGAATCACAGAATCACTTTGGTCATTGCACTTTACCATGCATCGGTTTCCCCACTTAGACATTGTTCATAGAAATGCTTACTTTTTTTCATAAGATCTTTTTATGATAAATCTAATTGGATTTACTCATTCAGTTTTATCTCCCTTTATGGGGCTCTAGGTTTAAATCTGTTGACTTTAAAAAAAACCTTAATTCAGCATAGCTGAAATTCTAATATTGCCTTATCTATTGCATCCCTCTCCCAGCAGCTATTCACACTGAATTATCACTCATTTTTAATAAGAACTTAACATTTCCACTAATGTAAGATGAAAGCTTAAAACATCAGCAGCCTATGATACAGGAGAAACATTGTCTTCCTTTTCTTATATTGTTTCTTCAGTTGTTGTATCACTTTTCAATGTAAAAAAATTATTCTGGGATGTATTTTTGCAAATGCTTTCTACAGAATTCAATTGACTTTTCTCTGCCTTCAGTTGCTGACAAAAGCTATTTACTGCCAAGCATATCCACCATGCACATATCTCAAAAAAGCTGTAGAAAAAACACCGAAGCATCTCAGTCTATTGTAAACTGAAAGTCTATATAAATGTCATGTTGAACTACAAACCACACAAACACAGCTGGGTCGAATGTTTCTCTCCTTTCCTAGTGCAATTGTAAATCACAATAGTTTACTACATTGGGATACCTTTTTTTTATCAGAAGTCTGTTCTACTCCTATTCCAACTGCATTTGTGCATGAGATGCTGCTGTCTATCATGTTACCAAGCCATGAGAATGAACTCATTAAAAACCCAATCTTTTGATGCTGCTTGTTGACTTACAGAGGTAACTCAGTCCAGGTCTGGCAGCATTCCTGCTTGACATATTCTCATGGCTTCCACTCAATTAAGAGTTGAACAAAAAGTCACTACTCAGAAGCATATTCTAATCTTTGAGTACTGAAGAGGAACAGAGATGAAACTGAGACATTTAAACTTTATCAGTGGGAGCCTATATGCAAATTCTATAGGACTACATTGTCAAACAATGACCAAAACGAGACGAAGTAACCAGAAATATGGGTGTCATTTAGAACATAAATTCTGACTAGCAGCAGGTGGGTATTCGGTGCCTACACTTCCTGCATAGGCTGCGCTGGAACTATGGAGAGGAATACCAGAGACCTGTGTACTGTTTCACAAAGCCTTTTTACACCCCTTGGAAGGCAAATAAATGGGGCAGTTCTGTGATATCACTGGAAGAACAAAGATTCAGACTACACAACACCTGATCTGTACACGTCTTCTTAGGGTTTAGTTCGAGTTTAGGGGTTTTTATCTTCAAACTTCAAACAGCATCTATACAAATCTAGCAGAAAGCATTTCAGCTACGACCTGAAGACTGTACTCAAAACCAGCGTATACTTTTTGTCCTTCTGGGAACGATGCACTAGCTAGTGGGTTACAATTCAGTAAGCATAGGAAGTCCTAACAGAAAGCTTTTTCAATTTTTAATTACATTATGGACTTAATTCATCATTTTGTTAGAAAACTTTTACTCTGGCCTGACTGCAGTGGAATTTGGCACACTGATCAGTACAGGAGCCTTGTTCTGTTGTACTTCACATTCATATAAAACCACAGCTATTGCACCAAAGTTCAACTGAGTCTCGAGGGTATTAAACTGGCTTGATGAAGCGGTATTTCATAGATTTAGAGAGCTATTCCAAGGCCTAAAACAATCTTTATGAGGAAAGAGCCTACTCTTCAGCCATTACAGAGAGATCCTTCTGAAGCCTCAAATATTAATCAAGTTTCATATCATTAAAATTCACTCTTGCTTGCAAACCCAGAAAGATACATTTTATTTACCTGATAAAATTAAATTAAAAGGGCTTCACTGTAGAAATAATCAAGAGCAACCAGAGGACAAAGGTGAGGGATCACACCCACTGCTTCCTCACATCAGCCAAGGAAAGGGTCGTTGCATTCACCCATATCATGCCAACACAGTCAAGTTACTTTTGCAGAAAGCCAGTTAGCAGAAACTTCAGCCTAGGGAACGTAGCCAGTTCACAGGCCAGGAAGATTAACTTCACTCCTGCCATCTTTGCTTGCTTCTTCATCAAAAACCATATTACTTTTGTCATATAGAACACACGTTAGCCAACCACTCTGAATTACCAAAGATACTTTCTCTTCTTCCTCTTCCACGGTATTGTGACTCCTCATTACAAGTGATGTTTAAATCAGCCCCTCAATCAACAGTGGGCTCACTGAAGTAGGAAAATATTATCATTTTGGAAGTAATGTGGGACCAACCTAACTGATCAGTACAGCACAAATGATCCATCACAAAGGGCAGTTCTGAGAAGGCTGCAGCAAATGGTGCTGGCTTTTATTAGGGACATCTATGTCATATACCATAAACCCAGGACTTTCATTAAAAGAAGTCCTGCTTAGTGCTTCTTAACAGCATGAGAGGAAAGTTCAAGCAGATAACTGTAGATAGTAAGACATTTCCTCAGGAAAGAAAAAAACAAATCCAAAAAACAAACCCAAACACAAATGAATGAAAAAAACACACACAAAAAACCCAAACAAAGCAAACAAACCAACAAAGTAACAACAACAAAAAAGGCAAAACCAAACCAAAACAAAAACAAACCACAAAACAAAAAAACCCCACTAACTTCTGTGTAACAAAAAGGCCTTTCATTTTAATCTTTGGCTCCTTCAAGCTGCAGATGTTTCAGCATTCTGTGAGTGTTCGGGGTTTACTGTGGTGATAAGATCTTATACGTGACTTGTGAGGGGAATGCAAGAAGGACTGGTTCTTCTGTTTGTAAGAAATTTACCTCCGTGGAGCCATGCCAGTTTATATTAGATAATGGTATGGCCCTGATTTATTAAGTAGAAAGTTATTTTGCACTTCCTGATGGTTCCCCTGCTTCATCTTTCAGTTTTGCACAAAACTAATTGTCACCAGATGATAAAATAAAATTCCAAGTTCTCATCTTTCTAACTGAGCCCTCATATTTCCTTATGGACACATGAAAGATTTCTAATTTAAAGTGATCGGTGGCTCGGTGAGTCATGCTGGTCCCATCTGTGCACAGATGGGACCCCACTTCACCACATAAGCCTGCTCCTGTGCTGAGAGAAATGTAGGGAGGGGCTTATCTCCATCACACTGGTCCCTATTTAACAAAGCAGCCTGCAGAGCTTTGCCAGAGATCCATCGTGTACATGCAAAGGCACTTTATTAGGAAAGGAGGAAGAGAGACCCTGAAAATATAGTGAATGCCCCTTGGGGCAGCAATGAAGGACAGAAACATTTCTCCAGGAAGCCAAAGACATATGAAAGAGATTTCAGAACTTCACAACGGTACCAGGCATCCATTTGGCCTTTGTGCAGCAGATCTTATGAGATGTGTCTCCTGCTGCTTTGAAGTATTCTGGAAGGACTGTGAGGGACATAAGTGTCATAAGAAGTATTTCACCTTCTTCTTCAGTGAGGAGTTTTCTGCCTGGATGAATGGGAAATTTCTCCCCTTTTATATGCAGCCTTCTGATCTAAGTACAGTGCAGTAGCAACTAAAATTTACCATTAGAGAAAAGTTTCCATTGCCAAGATAGCTTGGATTTCCAGACACAGCACATGATAGGCTGTTACTAATACGAGCCCCCAGAAAAAGCACTTCTGAAGTCTCCAGTAGCTGACCACTAACCCCTTTGAACAGATGTATTTTTTTTCCAGTGCCACTCTCCAAAGAGCAGATGTTCTTATCAGAACAGCATTACAACAGCGGCTTGCTTTCCTTGAGCTTAACCTCTGCAGACCAGATAATGCATAAGGCCGAGCAGTAGAGGAGGTTATAGTTCCTGCCAGAACAGCGACGGGACAGAAGGAAAAAACTTTTCCATTGTTTCTAATTCCAACCTGTCCTCACTTGCATAGTATTTTATAATGCTGCATCTTGGTCCTTCCTTATTTCTTAACTGTGTCAGCTCTCCACCACTCTCACAACATCTGATCACCTGTTTTATCAACTGGTTTCAGCTTTCTCTGCATTCCCTTCCAGATCTCTCATATTTGTGGAATACTTTTTAGAAATTAATTCACAAAGGCATTACTCCTCTCCTCTTCCAGCTCCTTCCTCAAGGCCTACAACCAGCAGGATATCTTCAGGAAATCACAAGCTAATAATAGCTATGCAGAAAACTAGAGAGGCACTTCAGAATCCTTTAAAATGGATTCTATGTTTTGTCTTTCTAACCCTTTGGATAAGATTATATCTTGACTGGTAGATGTCACCACTATGCTTTTTGACCTATTTATTAAATCCTCTTAACGTCTCTATGTAGAGCTGAGCTTGCAAGTGGCCTATAAATTCTAGCCCATGCAGTGGCCCAGTATGGAGACTCCAGTATGGAGTATGGAGTGCTATCTCCACTGCGCCCACACCTGAGAATGTAAAGGTTTGGACTTCAGGTTCCATACAGTTCACAGCCTTTCGGGACTTCAGGCCTTATCCTCCTCATACCCTTATGGGCTTCTCATAGCCCTGGAAAGCCAAGTCTACAGGGAAGTTTTGTTCTAAAGGAGCCATCAATCCAAATTGACTTGGAGGCTTCTATGAACTCCTCCAGAATTCATACAAGGCAGCACAAAGCAAGAAAATTGGCATTGTTCCTTAAATGAAGACATAAGAATTTACAATGATTTCTTCTCTTGTACTTCCTTCAGGGAACACTGTAATTATGCTGAGGTTAAGTTTGTTGATGGTAACATCCTTTAAATCCAGACCAGCTCCCCTGACTTCAGGGGAGGTAATATGGATTTACACAAGTATAGCAAGGATGAGAGCTGGTCCTAATTTAGGACACATCTGCCAGCACAGATGGAGCTGAGAGAGTTTATTGTCATGCGAATTGGCTGGTGAGTTCTACCCGAGCACAAGATGGCCTTGTACTCAAGTAAATCATGATGGCTTAAACGAACAGCCTCATGAAAAATAACAGCTAAAATTGTCATCCTTTGTCAACCACTTGGAAAGGTGAGGAACTTTCTGCGATAAGCAGCTCTGTTGACCTACTCCTGGATGCTGTGAAATTAATTGCCCAGGTAGCAGTTTCCATGAACATAGCCCAAGGAGCTATGGTCCGCTTTGATGCTTTAGAATGTGGATGAGGGACCAACGCTTTCTTATAAAACTTGGAAGAGGATTTTGTAGCACATGCAAGTGGCTTATATGCCATAAAGAAGAATATTTCTTTTTCTCTTACATCCAATATGTCCCACTGTCCATAGTATGTCTATTTTATGTCTTGAGGGGAAAAAAAGCCACTGATGATTGGTCTAGAAGGGTTACCTGTCTGAAAGATTCAGATCTGATTTTACAGGAATCACTCAAAGGGCAAAGTACTGATTGTTCCTAAGATCTGCTTTTACTGTGGAGTCAGAAACCTTACAATTCCTGTCCATTATTGTATTGCTTAAGGAATCAAACCACTCTTGAGCAGATCAGAACCAAGTTTGTACAGCTAATCCCCCTAGTGTAGAGGTAAAAAAATCAGATTCCTAGGGATAAAAGACAAAAGGGTAAGATCTTTTCTGGCTTAATCTGATTTACCTGAATATTCATGCTAGTGCAGGCTGAGAGTGCATTGCAGAGTGGGAAGGAATAATACAACTCATTCTTATTCTACACCAGTGCAAATCCAGAACTGTAATCAGTAGTCCCCCTCAAAAGCAGTGGGAGAGAAAAGTCAAACCAAACACACTGAGGATGACGTGCCGAATTTGAACCAAAATGAGATACACATGGGGAGGAAACTGCATTATAATCATGTAATTATGTATTCCAAACAGATTTCTGGGGCCTGTGGTATATCCCTAAAGGAGATGGATTTGGTAACGTAACTGTAATGATATTAGTCTAAATCCACAGTTGCTGCAGTGACATCATGTTAGCCCCATTAGTTCTGTAAAATCTTCCTCATCTTTATTTTCCCTTCAGCTTATTTTAAGTGCGTGATTAATAACTTGTAATATGAGCTCTTATGTATTAGACTGTTTGTAATAGGAATTACTCATCAAGAGTATTCTCAGCTGAACAATTTGTTGCAAGTCAGATTCAGATTTCCCAGTGGTTTACTCTTGATGCAGTTGCCCTGAATCACACTAGACTTAATCTGAAGGCTTACGTTTTTCAGGCTATAACCCGGCAAACACAATTCAGAAGGCCACAGTAACCTCTGCTAAGGATGCCCAATTTTAGACCTCCGAATCAGAACCATCCATGAGGCAGAAGAGATGGAAGGATCAGATACTCAGTTCCAAATTTTCCCTACATGAGAGATTTCAAAAGATTTTAGAGAGAAGAAAGTAAGTAACAAAGCCACCTGTCAATGACACAGATGGGGGAAGAACTCGCTTTATACCCACAGCACTGCTGAGAACTGCCCTGGTGCCCAGCATCAGGCAGAGATCAAAGCTGCAACACCCTTCCTCACCTGGGATCAGATAATAGCTGGGGGACTGGTGGCACCTGAGCAGGAGCGGCAATAGGCATATAGGAGCTGCTGAGGGGCTGGCTGAGTTCTAGCCACAGCCCTCTGGAAATGAGTAGGTCTGGTTGGGTCAGAGAGGGAGGGGATGTGGGAGCTCTTCAGTGGGGGCTGCCTCCCAGGGTTGTTCTCCCTTTGGTGGCAGTTTTGTGGAGGGCTCCAGCGTGTGCAGCTGTTGGCTTATATTAGCCTCCTGCAGCTTGGCATGGATGTGTGCGGGTAAGAGGCATCTGTTTGCAGTCCTCATTTTATTTTAATTGCTCTTGTCTTTGTATCTCTTTCCTTTCTGTTTCTCATTTTGTTTTGTCTTGGTTGTCAGCTCTAGGACCTGTGTTGGGAGGTTGTTTTAGTGCTTCAGACTTGGAAGATGGTTGAAGTGTCTCTACTGCACCTAAGCTGGGAAGGAGGTGGAGCTGCTGAATGTCTCTGGTTTTGCTTAATCTTCCCCAAGGGACGGGAGATGGGATGAGCTTGTGCAGGGGTGGGGGAAGTGTTTGATGTAAACTTTATTCTAATACCACTTACTCTTTCCATTGCCCCTCTCAGACAGTTGTCCTTTCTGGAAGGCTTTGCTAAAGCTCTCACTCTGCATGTTAACAAGTCTGGTCTATATTAAGTCTGAACTTTATTAAGACTCTTTAGTGCTAAAGGATTCAAAACTAGACCGTACTGTTTCTGGTGCTGCCACAGGAGGGGGGAGGCTGCATGTGGGACCTTAAGGATAGAGGTTCAAGTCCTCTCTATTATGAGGCTCTGCCTCTGTCCTCCTCAGGTGATGTGACCCATATGTTTGAAGAGCAACATCTCTAACCTCCCTCCCTAAATCCTTGGGTTCCTACTTTTGCAGTAAAGCAAAACCCCTACCTTTGAAACTTTCACAGAGCTGGCAGGCTGTTCCCTGCTCAGCTGCACTTCACACCCCCCTTTTATGCTTTAGTGTTGTTTGTTAGCACTGCCAGACCCTCTGCTTTGAGTCACAGCTTGCAGGGGAAGAGGAAAAAAAAAAAATTTGTTTTTTTTTGGTAACTTTCTCCTGTAGAGTAAAGCTTGAAGCCTCAGCTTGCAGCCCCTCAGCTTGCTACAAACAATCCCACTCTTACTACAGTTGCTCTAGGAAAACCTTCCTGTGTGTTTGACAGCTCACTGAGTCAAAATAAATCTTATGTTATCTACTTGGATGCAATGAAGGAATCAGGTGAGTAACTAGCCCCGTGTCTCTGGAAAGTAACTACATGAAGTGGCCATTGCAAGCAATTCATCCAGCTTGATGGCAGTGGGCCTGAACAGGGGAAAAGAGAAATCTGTAGCTGTCAGCTGTATACAAGCTCAGCCTCTGGTCACTGTTTTCTCTAGGCTATTATTATAAAATATAACACAAATGTAGCACTTGAACAGGACTGAATGATGACAGCAAGTGTTAGTATTGTGCTAGCTGACTCCCAAAAGGTGTGGAGCAGCACTATCAGCTATAAACACTTGTCCACGTCTTGCCAATGAAACCGAGTGGTCCACAGTCTGATAACGTCTCTCTGTCTAAACACAAATGCCTTGTATAAAAACCTGAATTCCTCTAGGTAACCTGCTGAGAGAAACTGGGTAACTAGTGCTGCTTGCTTTGTAGTTAGGGTAGCCAGCCCTTGCAAGGACTGTTACTTGTTTGTTTGTTTTGTAGACAAAGGCAAGTCATGCTAGACTTGTGGTCAAAGATGCCTGGCCCATGGGTTCATTCATAAAACGAATTTCATAACTACTTGGCAATGAAACATTGCTGTCAGTGACCCAGAGCTGCCTTCTCTATTCCCTGCTGTTCCAGCTAGAGCTGTTCCCTGCTGTTCCAGCTAGAGCAACTCCATAAGCTGAGAGAAATAAATTACTTCCTTTATATCACACCTTCTCTGAAAGCTGTGTGCAGCCTTCTTTTCTGAGAGGCACAGCGAGATCTTGAGGGGCAGTAGTAAATTGGCCAACAGACAAAATAGCCTTAAAACTTCCACTGCTTATTGTTGCCACCCTGGACAAGGTGGAAGGAGGAGGCCTTGGCGGGATAGAAGCTGTCACTGAAGGCACCTTCAGACAAAGCTAACATAGACAATTGAGAATGCTTGGCCTTCTGAAGTGCACATCGTTGTATGTTTAAAACAGACCATAAGTGCATTACAATTATATAAACAGCTCCTGTCACCTCCAAAGGTGCAAATACGATGTTTTGTGTTAGAAAGTACATTGGTTAACCCATCTTCTGCATACTTTGTGGCAAAAGCTTCCTGTACAGATGGGTGAATCTCTACAGAGGTGGTTGTACATAGAGAAATCTCTGCTGCTGCTTTTAAGGCAAGCAGATACAAACATGTTACTTGGCAGACTGTGAGGAATTTTGTTTGGATTTGTCTCTAGTCTGCAGTGAAGCACTCTGGCTCACCCTTGAATGCTCCCTGGAGTATGGAGAAGAAAATTATTAAGAGAATTAACATGTTATGTTCAGCTTTGCTGGTAAAGAACTGGGTCAGCATACTATAAAGCTGAAGGTCTAGCAAATTTCTGAAGATGAAAAGTAACTTTTAGCTCTATTCTTTGTAAATATCACTACCAGTCTTTATCTAGTAAAGTTTAAAATAAACCAACCCAACAAAAAACAGCCTCACAAAACAAACTTGCTTAGGCACCAGCTCTTACTTGCTCATGAGAGCCAGGCTAAGAGTTACTGAAGTGAGACTGGGAGAGCAGGAAGATGTAGCTGTGAGAACTATTACAATCTGGGGAAGAATTGAGTATTTCTTAGCTAGTATTTGCTGTCATGTTATTGGCCCCCATTGAAAAGAGGGGTGTCAGAGCTCAAACTTGAGCACTGACCCTTTAGTTGTATTTCTAACCTGTGCTGCAAACTTTTCCCTTTTAAAAGAGGCTTAATTTTGCACTGGATCATAGCTAAAAACCTCTTGTGACCACACAGTTGGAAGAACTCTGCCTGAGAAGCACAGCAGAAAGCTTCCAAACTGAAGTGGTTCCTAATATACCATAGCTTTGGAAAAACTGGTGTTCCTTTGCTGCTGGCAGCACTGAGGAGCTGGAGAGGCTCCCCCAACATATAACCCACAGTTGCAGGTTGGGAGCATCTCTTGGGACTTGGGCCTTGGCTTTGCAGCAGGAAAGTTTTGAGAGCTGCAGCTGAGCTTCCAAAATATGCTGTAGGGCACATTTGCTTGAAGCTGTGAGGTCTTTCAGACTTTCTGAGGCCATGCCATCTGGAAGCAGTGATGTGCCTGGCTGGCCAGAAATGCAAACACCACATCTGTTCATGCAGCTCCTATGCTCTGGTCTGTGTACCCTGTAGCTCTGGGAGGTCCAGCTGGTGTGTGACCTGAGGTCTACGAGTCTCCTCTTCAGGAGACAGGAGAGCTGTGACTCTAGGAATTCTGCCCTGGCTGCAGTACCAAACCTGCAATGGCAGGATTTACTGGATGTGTGGCATGGGGAAAGAGCAGCCTTTGCCACCCTCCTCCCTACTCAATCAGATTCTCCCTGGAGAAGAGTAATTTTTGGAGGGTGGCTACTAAAAAGTATTGCTCTGAGATATGCTATGGATACTTTACAGTTAAGTAAGGGTTAAGTGTAAAAAGCCTCATCAACAAGTAAGGAGCAAAAGGTAGGGTCATTACACAGCCAAATGGGTAGCAGATTTGTGGTTTCCCTTAAGTGTTTTGGGGTAGAAGAACAAGTTGCCAATACTGGGTGAATGGAAAGGGCTGAACTAGTTCTAACAGCTCTATAGTGCCCCAGCAGCTGTGAGGTCTGTCACGTTAAATTCATGGATCAGTAGGACAATACATGTGTGAACTGATGGATCTCTATGTTGGAGTCCTGTGACAGCATCTTATCAGAAACTGCTACAAATAAAGGATTTTGAATGGAAAATGATGTTGAGATTATTCACCATGTATTTCATGTTAGAGGAAACTGCCAAACTGCAGACGCAGGTCTGGCTCTGCTTGGTTTGTTTTGATGGGATTCTGGGGAGCCAAAGTTCTCCTTGGTCTCCAGCTCCAGGAAGCCCCTAATGTTACTGGAGACTTTACAGTGAGGGCCAGGTGGCTTGCAGACTTGTCTGACCCCCGTTGACTGGGGAAACCGACCATCTGGGGAGTCTGGGCACCCTTTCAGCTCTTACCCAAAGCACTTGTGCTGCTGCGAGCTGTTTAAAAGTCATAGTGAAAGTGGCAGTCGCACGGAGCCTTATCTGCTGATATGCTAACGTGCTTCTGAAACAAACACTATGGGCTCTTAGTTTTGCAAAAACTGTCTCACCTCCATGGGACATTTCTGAAAGCTCAAACTATTGTGGAATGGAAACTTAATTTCTTTGCCAAATCTGATGTTGGCCCATGTCTTCTACCCTCTCCTCTAGCTGGGAAAGTGTCAAAGATGCTTTGTTGGACAAAATCTTTGACTTCCATACGGAAATCAAATCCACTTGCTGTCCTAAATAATGAGGTTCTTCACAGCAGGGAATAGCAAGCTGGGGAAAAACTGTTGTTGGAGAGCTATCATATGCCAAGGCTCATAAGAACGAAGAGCAAATTGTGCATGACACAGCACGGAAGGGTTTTCCATTATTAATGCTATTTATTCTTTGGAAGGTCTCGGTTACCTTTGACTGTCTCTAATTCTTTGACAGAACCTGAACTCTGACCAACTACTCCAGCATCTTAAAAACACTAATAAGGAGCCTCAAATTCAAAATATCCATTTTAACCTGTTTCCCCCACAGGTTTAGATACGTGTTGGTAGATAGCACGGAAGGTGGCACTGAAGACCAAACTCTCTGGTCTGATCCAATCAAAACCAGAAGAGGTAAGTCTGTGATTTGGCTCGGGTCTCTGAGTAGCTATGCTTGCCTTAGGGCACTATTTCTCCATGAGCAACTCCTAGTCCTTTCCTGAAGCTTTAACAGTTTTGCCAGCCTCCAGTATTGGAGTAACAGACTTAAATATGGGATAATTCTCTACTTCTTTTGTATCCTTCAAAACAATTCTTTTGGGAAAGATGAAGTTTGTACATGCGGTTTCAGATTTGATGCATGTCATGGTATCTGGTGCTGTTGACGTTGCTCAGTCATGAGAGTGCCTGTCCTACTGACTAACCTGCTGAGGAAAGCTGCTGAGCTCTAAATGCTGACATTGAATCTTAAACCCATTTCCCATAAATCACCTAAGGCTTCAGGTATGATTAGTTTGCCTCTCCTAAATGGCCAGCTTCCTCCTATCCAGTGGGCGTGTTCGTGTTCAAAAATAGATCATAGGAACATTCTTACCATGCTTTTCTAGTTAAATTTGCCTTGAAAATTGATACCTGGCCTGGCTGAGGGAGTGGAGACATGATTGTCCTTACATCGATCCTAAGTGTTTCTGTGTTCCTCCTGCCTGCTGGCTGTCTTGCTGCTGAGTCCTCTGCTGTCATGTGAGTACTGTTACACCTTACAACTTCCAGTAAGAGTACCTAAGCCCTCGGCTATCAGCCTGTTTCTCTACGGCTCCAAGCCACTGTTTCTGGTCTTGTTTGAGATAAGAGACCCGATGGTGTCCCCCAGATTTTGAAGTTGGTAATGGGGAAAATACTACTTTATCATAATGTTCCCTAAGATCAGCAGCTCCTGTAATTATTACACAGCCTTAAGCTTCCTAGCTGCCAGACTTCAGTAACATCAGTTAAAACAAGTTAAAAACCCAGCAGAGTTGTACATACTGAAAGCCCCTGCTTTCCATTTACTCAGGGGTTTGGAAACTGTCTTAAGGAGTGCGGAATTTGTAAAGATGATGTAACACCCTAATTAATGCCTTGATTTTAATTTATTTGCCTTCTCCTCAGGAGAAACAAGTTATCCCTTTCAGTGAGTAAGAGGCTTTGCTGGGGCTGTGCAACTCAACTAGTCTAGGCACGTTCCTTAGACTTCTACACCCCCTGCATTGGGAAATCAGTGAGGCTGGACTGATTCCTAAACTGACCTTTTGGAGGGGATGAACTAAATTATGGAAAATTATGGGTATCAGGGCTGCTAACACCCACTTCTTTCATTCAATTGAAAATGATGCAAGTGCTGTGTATTCAGTCAGCTCTGCCAGGCTCCCCTGGATTAAAGATGTGGAAAATGCAAACTGCACAGCAAATTATTATTATTAAAAAACAACCAACCAAAACCCAACAAAAATATGGGCTTTTCTGGTGCTGATGATACAGACAGCAATCCACCTTCGCCAAATGGTGTGGCAATAGGCTCCACTCAGTTTCCACTGGAAATTAAAGCCTTTCACTTGCCCACCAGGGGATCAGAAGATTGTTCTGCAGAGACAGAGTGTGTCTCAGACTATTCAACAAAGTGAATCGAGGCCACAATTAAGTTCTGAGTGAAGAAACTGACTTGAGTCAAGGGTGGAAATGCAACTGAATTGCTACCTGGGTCAGACCTATGGGACTGTTTCTTCTACTCCATGCTAGTCCAAAATAACCTGCAGAATGCAACCAGGCAGCTGAAGTTGAACAGCATAGGTGAAATAAGGACAGCTTTTTTAAAGTCTTGAAGTACATGATATCCTGTCTTGTTCTAATGAGATCTGATGTAGCTAATTGCCTTGTATAGTGCATATCAAATGCCACGGTTTGAAGAAAGAATCTTCATGAGATCCTCCAACTTCAGAGGTGTGAACAGAGGTTGTCTAGTACATACATCTCATCTGGAGGAAGCGTTACTGCAGCCCTCTCATCTGATTCTCAGTCAGACGAAAATGATGTAGCCATTTGTGCCTCAACCTTTCTCTGTAGTAACTGATGATAAAGAAGGAAAGCCAGGCTGCTTTAGAAAAATATATTCCTAGAGTTAGCTAGGGATTAAAAAGTAGACAGCAGGGAACTACTGCTGCTTCCTCAGGATTTTAGTGACTGTGTTATAAGATACCACGTTTTTCCACTCCCTCCCTAAAAGAAAGCAAACAAGTTCCAATTGCCCTGTAGGTAGCAGAGTAATTCTGATCTCAGATACTAAAATACCCTCAAACAGATTTGCTGTTCCACTGTTGTCAGGCTTGACCTCATTCCTGACCGTTATGTCAGGCAGCTGCAAGCTAGCACTCCTCACATCTTAGTATCTAAACTGGTGGGTTCTTTGAGTTAATTCTCTTCCTTCATTTCATGATCTCCTCTGGTGACTGGAAATAAATCCTTGCCCCAGGTCTGAGTTACGTACTGCTTTTTTTTTTTTTTTCATTGATGACAGCTTCCATATACAGTTTTTTTCTCTACAAAATACTCGAGGAAGATCCAATTTCAAAGCCCTATCTTATGTATCTTGAGTATGTCTAAGCAATTATCCTTTTGTAGCAAGGGGTAGGTATACACCTGCTACTTGTTGTTATTGATGTCCTCCTAGTTTATCAGTAAATGTGTTCAACTGTCTCAGATTATAAATAAATACAGATATTTTTTTACATAGCTAGTTCACTCTCACTGTCACAACTGAATGATCTTGCACTGATACTTATTTCATGGAGTGGGACTCTTAACTCTTCAGAGGGTTTCCCTCAAGGCATGAATAATTTTGGGATAGATCCTGTTCCACAATTGCCAAGATAATCTAATCCAAACCCACTGAAGCCTGTCCCTTTTCTCTGTGTTTACACTGGTAGAATGTATTCAGGATAGCAGCCCTTAAGCAGGAAACATCCCCACTGAGACTTGCCTAAGGTTTCAAAGATTATGTGGGAATCAATTTACCAATGTACAATTCCTCCCACATCTTCTACCCTCTGGCATCAGCACAACTGGCTAGATCCCAGCTAGAGCACACAAGGACTAGCTGCATAGAAAGGAGGTCACTCTACAGTCTTGCTGAAAAGGTGGATCTATGCTTGGCAGCCATAGAAGAACCCCAGGGTTTGTTACAAATTCGGCTCAGGGAGAGGAATGCTCAGCTTAAATGTCAGTTAAGATTCATAGGTAGCATAGGAGGTAATTATGAAAGAATACAGTGGGCCTAGTTCTACATGTCCTGTATCACTTCTAAACTCCAGTTTAATGAAGAGTTTGAGCCTGAACCTAGTTTTAAGCATGCCTGTACTGGAACTGTGTTACGGAGAACTGGAAATAAGCTCTTATAAAGCCAGTGGGTAAGAGGGACCAGACTGGTGAAGGTGTGTTTGATGGAGGGGGTGGGGAGGGGGGGCTCAAGCCCCTTCTTTCAATACTGAGATGCCACTGCTGTTCCCAAGAGCAAGAAACTTTTTGAACAGTAAAGAGACCTAAAATACAACTCTGGAAAGGATAATCACCTGAGGGAAAGAGGGTATTTTATTGATGCTGAAAACTTTTCCCTTGCACGCAGTTAACTACAAGCACCTTTAAAAGTTTTTTGAGGCCTAATGTGAGGCGAGTTGTATTCTGTCACTTTCTAGAAGGGTTAAAACAATCTAAGTTGCACCCTGTGACTTTAGGGTAAGATCAAAGCTGTCTGACTTTCTGCTGAGGCTTTATTCTATGTCACTTCCCCCTTGTCTGATAGTCCGCAGGTATTCACAGTGAACGTAAACTGTTACCCAACCGTGGTGTGGAAGATACCTCCACACGCACGTGTTGTGCTAGTATAAGTTTCTGAACTACCTACAGAATAACACAGGCCAATATATTTTATTTCAAGCAGATGAACTGATTTTAGACCCAGGAAGAGGAGAGAGAGAAGGCACTGTAGCATTTCTTAGGCTTTGAGAAACTTTGACAGTTCCAAACACTGCCTTGGAAGTTTATACCTGCAGTCTTGTTACGCTGTTTCTCTGGTGTTTTTAGGTGCTAACTGCTTAGAGCATTTTGAAATAAATCACACACAAAGTCAACCAGTGCACTGTTAATTGGTACCTGATCCTGGATAATAAAGAATTTCTCCTGAGAATCCTAAAACATTCTCAGTTATTAAGAAAATCTGTAGATGTATGAGCATATCTACTCAAGGTTTAGTTAAACTGGACAAGACTGTGTAGAAGAATGTGTGCAGTACATAAAAAAGCCACACTAGAAGACAGATAATTATCTGAATTTCATATAGGTGTTTTTAGCAAGAGCTAGCTGGGATTTTTAAAGGTATCAAATATTATGTCTGTAATTAGTGGCAAAATGTCCATGAATTTCTCACTTTCTTTTTTTTACCTCCAGATTTTCTTTCTTGTTTGTGACTAATTCCCATTGAATGTTGTCTTTGCTGGTGATTGGAAGGTTTGTCTACTATGCTAGGTGAGAGAAGAGCACTTACCACTGAGCATCTGCAACACAGGGTGTAGTTCAACAGCTTTAGCAGAGGAAGCTGATATGAGAGTTTGCACGAGAGTATGAAGCCAAGTATTTATCAGTAATTTAGATGATGGGACGCAGCATGCCCTCAGCAAGTTTATGGACAGCACCAAATCAGAGCGAGCAATCGATGTACCAAAGGGCAGGGCTACTATCCAGAGGGACCTCAGCAGGCTGGAAAAAGTGGTTGACAAGAACCTCAGAGTTCAGCAAAGGCAAACGCCAGGTCTTGTGCCTGAGATGGAATAACACCGTGCAACAGTCCAGCCTCGATGATCTCTAGAGGTCCTTTCCAAGATAAATTTTATGATATTATATTGGTTGCCTGCTGATACATATACCTGAGGAACCAAGTATGCATTGGCTTTGTAACACAGAAATAAACTACCCACAAATGCACCGTTACACAGTTAAGTACGGTATGAAGTATGTAAGCTATACAGTAGTTGACACACATATGAACTATAATATACAGTGCATCCTCCAAACAATTATTATCATAACATATTATTATGACACGGTTCTGCTTTTCTCTGAAGCCCATCTGACTGGTGCCTCAGCTACAGAGCATTCTGCCAAGCAATGCTTAAAATCTCCTAGAAGTCATAAAGCACTTGGCACAGAGTTCATCTCTAAAGGGCATTATTTCTGCTGGAGTCCACAGTTGTGGTTCCTAGGAACTACTAGACACGTAAGCCGTTGAGAGCTGAACTGCTCATGTAGATGCTGTCACCTTTATCTGCAACATTTCAGACATCCGTCCTCCCTTGGGAAAACAAGGGCTCATTGTGCAATCTGTTCTGCAGAGAGTAAACCCGGCTCGGACTGTAGGATGGTGCCGTTCTGGTACCACAGACTGTTCAACACAATGGAGAAAGGCTCCAGATCCCATACCTGATGGAGACTGATTTTTGTAAAATGTGGTGCTTTCAAACTCCCAAATTATGAGGATGGAATTAAGTAACATAAAGGGAGCTCAGGATTCCTCTTTTATTATTCAAAACATTTCACCTCAGGATGAAAAAGATATTTGCTTGAAGGTAAACATATCATACATTTTATTACTTCAAGCTCATATATTAGTTGGGTTTTTTTCTTCCCTCACTGTGTTTGAAAACTGGGTATCACATGTCTGGCACGTTCCAAATATTACGCACCATATTCTAAAAAAATAGGAATATTTATATTACTATTTCAGAGACTTCCCTACATTCAGAACGGAATCATCTGTAGCCGAACCAGTCACTATTGTTTCAGCTGCAATGCCCCCACAAGTCCTGGATTTGCACCTAAAGAAGCAGAGGGTTCTGGGAGAATTTTAAAACCACTTTTGAGATGCTGGACAACAAACAACCAAGTAAAATTTTAAAATGTGTTAACAAGATAAATCTCATTTTTTAACCTGTTCCAGTGTCTCACCACCCTCCCTGCGAACAACTTCTTCTGAATATCTAATCTAGATCTCCTCTCTCCCACTTTGAAGCCATTACCCCTCACCTGTCACTATAGGCCCTTGCGGAGTGTCCCATCTTTCCTGCAGGCCCCTTCGGATACTGGAAGGCCGCAATAAGGTGTCCTCAGAACCTTCCAGGCTGAGCTCCCCCCTTTCACTCTGTCCTCCCCGCGGAAGGGTTCCAGCTCCCCGATCATATTCACGGCCTCCTCCGGCCCCGCTCCATCAGGTCCCAGTCTTGCGCTGGGCCTGTTTCTGCCGCAGGATCCTGGGCCACGATTTTCACCCTTGACACCTCTGACCGCCTGGCTTGGCGGGGCGCGGGCTCGTTAGCTCCGCAGCCACTGCACGTTCGAGCGGAACGGTTCGCAGATGC
>JANHFX010021438.1:12252-24946 GCA_027560015.1 Chloroceryle amazona | reverse complement strand
CCAAGGATATGCCAGGTGTGCTCTCCAAAGGGCTAAACATCCAATTTTATTGTTAGGATTGTATTCTTCCCCTTTGAGTAATGTTTATTGCTAGCTGCAGTTGGAAAGATTGGATGTGCCTGCATGCATCTGGATTAGGGTTGTTATCTATCTGGGCTGCTGAGTTTTATTTTGATTTACACAAATGTGAAGAAGATTGCCCATCTCATTTGTCTATGTGTGTGCCATACAATACAGGCAAGCAGCATCATTTAGAGATAAGCTTTGCACGTTCCTGGCACCTACAAATAGTTCCTCCTTCCCCTACTTCTGACTTTCTAGCCTTCGGTAAAAAAAGATGAGCTCTGAGTGAACCCTGAAGGTCAGTAGATTCAGACTGTTTCATTCCTGCGAGGGAGTGAATTCCAAAGCTGTGGGGCCCTCATGCTAAATGCAAAGATGTGAGGGTTGGCAGAGAGCTAACAAAAGAGATTGTCCAGCCTCCGCATCCCACCAGAGGAAGGTGATAAGGCTAAAAGAAAGTTGACAAAACAGAATTTTGCAAACAGTTCTTAAGATAGATGTGTGACAGAAAATGCATATTTTTTTTTTCTTTTTTAACTTTACCTTTCAGTGTTTTCTTCATGACATTTGACTTAACTCAGTTAGGTTTTGTTCTTATGACCAGAAGCAAGTTGTTTATCTTCAACCCAGGGCAGTACAAGAGGGACAGGGACAGAGCAGGTCCCACAGGGCTGCTTTTCACTGCGATTCCTCAGCCAGTTTTTGTGCAAAGTGTGAAATACTGTCATTGAGATGAAGTCAATCAGCTTTAATACTCCACTACTGGGTTTGTTTTCTTTTTCCATCCGGTCTATACATTGCAGAATTTTACTCTCTATCTTGACAGATAAAACTCACTCACTTGATGTAGTTGGCTATTGTCTAATTACATTAAACCCTAAACCATTGCCTGTGTCAGAAGTGATTGGATAAATGCATCAGCATTGGTGAACCAATTATGCTACCATTTAATTTAGCTCTGAATTAGCCCAAATTGAATTGCAGAACAATTTCCCTACCCCCCAAACACAGCCAGGTTGTCTTCTGCCAGACAAGGAGCTTTGGAATAGTCGTTAAAACAAAGGAGCTTTAATTCAGTATTTTTGATATTTTATTCCCCACCTATGGTGATGAGACTTTGAACAAATTATTTTACTGCTTTGTGCCTCAGTTTGTATCTACTGGTGAATGTGGCAGCGCTCACCACGGCGAGCAGACGTGAGGCACAACCAAGTGCAAAGCACTGCGAGTTGCTTAAGCAGGAACAAGCTACAGAGATTTAGGATTTTCTTAAATCACCTCCAGCCCCTTCCTTGCCACTCCGGTGCTGCTAGATAGTGCTTGAAAAGCCACCTTTTCTCCTCTTTCATGACGAGTAAAGAAACTTTTGTACGTAAACCAATGCAAAGGTGTGACGTATGCCATTAAAACTTGTGCTGTCCTCACTTCAGAGGGGCCTTGCTTGTTTCCACCTACTGCATTATGGACAAAGAGCTATACATTTATTTCCCTTTTATTGCGGTAATGAAAGTGTACCCATACTTCTCCTGATGGCATTTAACATTGCTTTCTTTGCTAATTATAGAATGCCTGACCCGGATTTCACCGTCAGAGATGTGAAGCTATTAGTGGGTAAGTTATTTTGAATGCACTGGATTAACTCTATACAGAAGAGAGAATTGCTTTGAAATACTTGTCCGGTTGTGTTTGTAGACATTTGTGATAACTCTCAGAATCTGGGAGAAGGCATGGAGGAGCAATTTGTAAATTAAAAAAGGCTGGGAGAACCCTAATTAGTAGTTGTGCTGCCCGGACTCTGATCTCATGCTGGATAATTGGCCATTTGAAGGAGAGCTTTTGCTCTTAACAGGTGTCCTAGGTACACGTTGTGATCCTGGAAAGCAGCAGCTCTATTGATCGAGTTCCTATTTTTATTATTATTATTTTTTATCTGTTATAGAGCATCTGTTTGTAAAAGGGATGATTGGAGCCATATCACCTTTTGGCTGTACTCTCCCCCCAGTCTTTATCAGTGTCAGGCCAGGTCAGTGCTTTGAGGAAAGGTTGTTAAGAGAGCCTGAGCACAAAGCTTTGCAAGCTGCCTGTCTTTTTGATAAGACCCAATCCAGAGAAGTGGTGACCGTAATCATCAAATGTTTCCTAGCAATTTTTGCACAAGATTTTTTTTTTTTAAGTCTAAGAAAAGCTACATTTTGAGCTGGAGATTACACTGTATGTTTCTTTGAAATCTGCTTTTTATTGGTGTTTTTTTACTGTTTATCTGAAATCGTTGCTGAAAAGTGATACTGCGCTCCGGGAAGACGGGGCTGTGGAGCTAGCTGAGTTTTGGATGTGTTTGCTGCAGTCCTTCCCAGAGACTTCTACCTGCTGCATTCATGCTAGTTAGAATTTACTGGCTTTATTTACTGGTGTCGTGGCAGGAGCCAATCTCTTCAGTTAGCCCAGTTGCTGCATTCAGAAAGATGGAGTTTTTGGAAAACTACTCTCAAGTTTAATAATCAACAGGAATATCAAGTCTTGAAAAGATGTAGTTAAGAAAAACAAGGGAGAGGAACTTGTGCCTCATTTCTGCTCAGTTGGGGTTATCTGTGAGAGAGGGGTTATCTCTGATAACCTTCCTTCACAAACAGAACTTGGCAATGTTGTTTGATTTATGACCATTTATAAGTTCAGGAAAAAAGCCCCAAACCTCTTTGGCAGAAGATGTTAAGAGAGGTGGTGCTGAAAGTGCCATTTGGTAACATTTCTGTTTGTCAATCTCCTGTTAAATTAGGAAATAATGAGAGGGTGTCTGGGACTCCCTAAGTTTTATGGATATCCTAAATACCTGCACGTGCACGTTTGTTCCTTTTCCTGCGGAGGATCCTCGAGCCTAAACCTTGTCATTATGTGGACCCTGTTTGCAATTTTCTGTTCCACAGCTGATCAGCTGCCATTTCTGTCTCTGAAACTGCTGAAGTTGAGGGTCTAACTTGGAGATGTTTTGGAACAGCGTCCCGTTGCATAACAACATTGTTTTTCCTGTGTAACAGTCAAAGTGTGGGAGTTGCATTTCCTCAAAACTGATGTCCCTTGAAGTATGAGGGGGGTGGAGAATCCTGTGTACACGGCCAGCAAAGCAGGAGGCTATTTATAAATAAATTCAGGTTAATAAAACAATGGAGCAGAAATAACAGCTGTCATTAACTTGGAGATGAACATTAATGTAAAAGTGCCGTTCCTCCCACCCAGGGCAGCGGTCCATGTGTGTGTCCCTTGGCCAGATACCACACCTCATGGCTCTTGTCTGTGTTTGGTCAAGCTCCCTTAGGAGTCAGTGTGCTGAGGCTGTAATGTGGTCAAGAACATCGTCACCTCCTCCTTTTTTTAACGCAGCTGATGACTTTTGGCATGACAAGTGGAAACACTGATTCAAAATATCTAAAATATGTGGGAAATGGGCTGCTGAGTTCTACCTGCAAAATCATGGTTCTTGTGGTCAGTCAGTTTTGTCGCTGTGGAATTTGTGCTGTACTTAACAACCACGGGGACACTGAGAGCGCACGGGGACAAGTCCTGTCTCTGTGCCAAATGTCTAAATTGGCTACTAATGACTTCAGGAAACTGCTGAGCAGTTTTTCTATTGCATACTGTTGCTGGTATTTATTTTTCCTACTTTTAGGTTAATATATTGTTCCACTCATCACCTAGCAGATCTATCAAATCAAGCAGATGAAAGGTCTTGCTTTAGAATCATAGCATCATAAGGGTTGGAAAGGACCTCCAGGATTATCAAATCCAACCTTCATCCCATATCCAATAGGCAGTAGCCCCAAGTGCTGCATTCACTCATTTTTTAAACCCCTCCAGGGATGGTGGCTCCACCACCTCCCTGGGCAGCCTGTTCCAGTGCCTGACCACTCTTGGTGAAGAATTTCTTCCTAATATCCAATCTAAACCTCCCCTGATGCAACTTGAGGCCACTTCCTCTCATTTACTAAGATCTTCCGTGATTGTCCCAGCATTTTTTTTTTTAAGTAGACTCCTCAGGTCTTGCCTGGACTTCCAGGTACCTGCATTTCTGAAGCACAGGGCTTTCAGAACTTACTCAAGGCCTCGCTGAACCTGGGAGGGGAAGAATGTTCTGCAAATGTGAAATGGAACGATCATAACGCTGCATCTCGGCGTGCGTGGGAGGCGATGGCGAGGGAGCATAGCTTGAAAAATGTTGTGTTCTGTATAAACTGGTTGTTTGGGTTTTTTCAGTGCTCATCATAGTACACTGGTGCTATTTAAACCTCTCCTTTCTTCTCTTTTCTTCTTCGAATCAGGGGAAGCACATTTGTTATTGAACATTTCTTAAAGACATGGTGCTGGGTTTTTCCAAACCACATAAATTCCATGGGAAGTTACTGGTCTCACATTACGCTGAAATCTTTAGTTTCTACCTCTGACACGATTGTTGTTCATATCTGAGTACCTGTAAGTCACAAGGAAATAACAACTGGTAACCTGGCTTTTTAAATCTCCCTTTGAAAATTCCAGTCGGTGGCAATAATTAGAAAAAAAAGGAAAGGTGGGGTTTTTTTAATCCTTGTTTGTGATTACTTGGGCTTAGGTGTCTTTTTTAGTCTTCTGTCAGATTTGAAAGGAAACTTTGCCATTGCTTATGGGATATTTGTGGGGTTTGTTGTTTAAAAAATGCAGATACCAGCTGTTACTTAGCCTGGTAATGGTTGTGTGACAGAGGTTCCTTTCACACAAGGGCAGAAAAGAGCAAGTGTGTTTTCCCAGATGTATCTCCTTGACTCTCCCTCCCTCCCTGTGTGAATTCTCCATGCTAATTACACTAAAGAACAAATGAAGTCCACTTGCCAAGGTGAACCTAGGGACCGAGTATGGAGAACGGCAACGGCCCCGCTCAGCAAGCGGTTGGAAAGCCACAGCTTCTGTGGTCACCACTGACCATCTCTGGTCGTTCCTCCTCCTGAATCCAAGGACAGACAGCAATCATTTGCTTTAGTCTTTGATGTCAGAAAGTCAAAAGCATTCCATTTTTTCATTTGTTTGACTTTTGTCTTTATATTCTTCACGGACATCCTACAATCTGTCGAAGGGAATGCCGAGTAGTTTTGGAAGCTCTGAACCATGTAAAGGAGAAGGAGGAAGCCCACATGAATGTGTCCATCAGTCGAGCAGTCTGAGCTCCTTTCTCTTTCTTTGATTCCTTTTTTTTTTTTTTTTTAGTGATTTGCTTGGGTCGGCACTGATTGAATTTAAAAGACTATCTGCTTTTCTGTAGCATCTGCAGTGTCTTGCCCTTTGACTTGTAATTGATGTCTGTAAGTCCTTTGTCTTCCTGGGTTGTCACAGTCTGCCCAGGAGCTCCCTGGGTAGGTGTAGAGTCCCTGCACGAGCGTGGTGTCCCTGGCTAAGCAGGGATGGTTAATCTGGATGTATTTGCTTTTAATTTTTAATTTTTGCTGACCTCTCTTCAGCTTGCTTGCCGCAGGCCAGTGGTCCATTGCCTCGATTCCCAGCTTTTACACTCCTATCTAAATAAATTGACCACTAAATAACCCTAAGTGGTGCTGCTGGCTCCGTCACCCGCATCTCCTCCTCCCTCCACAGGCTGGGGTAGCTTGGTGTGCCAGGGGGTGTGTGTTTTATGCACCCCCAGAGGCGAGCGGGCAATCCCGGCCAGTGGCAAAAGGGCGATTTCAAAACCTCCCGAGGATTGCAAAAAAGAAAAGACACTTTTAGTTATTCTGAACCCTGAGCTGAAGAGGTTAAAGTTGTGACCACAGCGGAAACTTCTGTAGGATCAGCAGCATTGTTGTATGGAATTCACCGTGCCTGGCAGGGCATTGTATCAGTGGGAACAGTGCAAGTACAGGACTTAGACTATTCATGGGGTGGTCTAACAACTGACATCAACTCACTGATTGATTTAATTTAACTAACTCAGCGACTATTTCTAGAATTTTTAAAAAAGTGTAGGAGTGGTGCTGAATGTATCATCCTTCATCTGGTTTGCTATCAAATCTGTCAACTGGACCGGGCCCTACTGCTTACAGGGATGGAAAATGTTTGGTTCCTTTCATTTAGTTGCTGCCTTCACAAGCCGTGTTGAAAGGCTTTGGTGTTTTCTTCTTGTATAAAGAATCCAAGTCAAGTTGAAAGCAGCAAAGCTTTTAATTGTGATAACATTTGTGCATTGAAGTATGGCAGTAAAAAAACAAACATGAGAAAGCTCTGAAAACTGTTGCAGAGCCCAATTTTCATCTGGCCCAAGGAGATGATGCACAAGGTGGGACCTGATAGATCAGGTCAATATTTGATTTCTGTGATTCTGTCAAATCTGTAAAGACCTGGTGACAGGCTTTGATCTTCGAGACAAAGGGTGAAAGGAAAACCAAGGCTCTATGTAGCCTAGTGCTTGCTTTTCTGGGAGCAGCTGAAGAGATACCCAATTATTGCTGGGCTTTGCTTTCTCATTAGAAACACCAAAAGAACAGGAGCTGAGCCAAAAAAATACAGTTGCAAATTGAGTGTTTAAAGAAGTATGTGTGAAGGTCTCTGCCTCAGCTATCAGTTTATAGTCGTGGTGTCAGTGGAGAAAGATGATAGAATAAATTACATCATTAAACCCCAGATGTTTGCAAGGGAGAAGCCCCACAAATAGAAAGGGTTTGGCCCAGCAAGTGCAGGTCAACCTTCCCTCGTGCCGCTGACAAGCGTGGAGTCTGGAGAAGATGCCGTGTGCTGTTGTACATCTGCTCATGGTTTGTTCACTGAGTGAGATGTTAAGGACTTCATCCTACTGCACTGAAGTGAGCAACTGAGCTTGCTTTAACATCTGTGGAAGAAATCAGACCTGCAGAGGATGTTTCACTGGCTGTTACAGTTTGGTTTTTTTGCACAGGGGAGAGACCTAAGCAAGCTTTCCATAGTTTAGCATCCCCACTTTTTGCTGGTTGTAGGAGAAGCTGCAGTTCCACAGTGTGGTGGCCCACAGTGAATAGCGTGGCCCGCTGTTCCCAGGCAGCAGCTGGGCCAAAAGGGGACGTGATCTGCTCAGGTGCTGGTTTAGTGCGGTGCTGGAAGCAGCATCCGAGGAGTTTGGGGTTTTCCTGTGAGGTGCAAATGATGGAGTGAATGTGGCGAGCTGTGGCCTCTTCTGTGCAGGGGCCTGCGATGCGTTGGAGCCGGTTCCTTTGCTACTTAATGTAAGCAGCCTGAGTTAAATAATTTAAATTCAGTCGGGACAGAAGAGATTACTGCCTCTCTCGTGTGCGTAACAGCCAGAAGTGTTGTTCATCTAGCCATTTTTATTCTCAGTACGTACGCTGCTGTAGTCCCCAGGAACTCCAGCTAAAATGAGAATATCTGTGTCAGGTACTTCACAGAATGACAATCCATACTGCTGGAGGTAGGTGATAATGAAAGGGGACTGGAAAGAGGTACAAGTGTTGTAGGTAATGATTCTTCTGCATTTATAGAATGTGATTTTTATAGATATTAAAAACTGTACACACTTTTATAGATCAATACAGCTGTCTAAATTTCCCTCAGTACTCAATCAAGAATCTAAGTGGTGTCTCCACAGAGAAGAGAATTGTGTCGGTGGTGACTGCAGATCAGGTGGGTAAAGGCAGGAAGGAGGGCAGGGACCATGTAAAACCTTTCTTCTACATCAGCACACATTTCTTTGGGTGTGTTAGCCAAGCTGGCCGTGCAAATGTGTTCAGGTTTTTTGTTAATAGCTACTCAGAAAAGCTGAAAACGACCCAGGTACGTGTCTCTGAGAAACTGCTTCCGAGAGGTTTTCTTTTTGGTTCATTCCTTCTGCGTGTTTGCTCCCCCTCTCCAGTTGATCTGCTCTGAAAAATTGTATCATGGTTGAATTCACATCGGACTACAAAGCAAGTCGAGAGGCTCGTAGTGTGCTCGGCGGGCAAGTAGGGGAAATTTTGTCTTAATGTACAGTTCTCCATCCCGTGAAAGAAAATTAGCTGTACAGATACAAAAAGAGGACAAAGCTGCCACACACTGCAGCTCAGAAAACTTTCCATCGTTTCTGCTGAATAGGGACCTAGTTGTTGCTTTTTCTATGGAGCAATGCTCCATTTGTTTCAAGGAAGTTGTGAAATTGGAGCCGGAGAGGAGTTAGGAGGGAGGCTCATTAGAGAAACTTTGTTGTGAGGAGTGCTTCCCAAAATTAAACAGGCTCTTCAAAGGAAGTGCAAAAGTCTGCCCTCAGACTTGCATCTGAGCCTTGATTGAGATGTATGGTTCTCCCCCGGTGCGGGGGGCTGTCCTCTGAATGGCAGAGCCCGTCTGGAAGAAGCTGAAGAGCTGAGTCAGGAGTCATTGCACCTCCAGGAGTCTTGTGTGGAGGGATAAGGAGGAAGCAGTGGGGTCTTTGCTCTGTTCCCAGTGTCCAGTAATGTGTTTTTCAAAATGCTGTGGACCAGGCTCTTGTAGGGGAGGGGAGTCAACGTTGATCTCATGGGAGGGGAGGTACTCGTATGAAATACTTCCATTCAGTGTAAGATTTCTCCTCCTGTTGCTCATGGCGGGGGTATTGTGCCCCATGGTGTGATCTGTGCCTGGCTTGTTCTCTGCATTCTGCTTTTTTTCCTTTTCCTGTGAGACTGTTGGAGTATTAACCAAAATGGAGTTAATGAAAGAAAACACCCTCATTGCTGGTGGGGTTTGGTAGGCCAATGGCTGTGCAGTTTATATTATAAAGAAAAAACCCAACTTGTGAACATGTTCTTCAGCCTGTGAGGATTCAGATTAGGGGTACCTCAGTCTGTGGATCCTGCAAGTCACACCCCAAATTCATCAAGGGTCTCAGATCCACAAGAGACACAGATCTCTCTGATAGCTGAGAGGAGCAGGGGGATCCAGGAGGCCTTTGAAGATATGAGATGAGATGAGATGAGATGAGATGAGATGAGATGAGATGAGATGAGATGAGATGAGGATGGCTCCTTGCAAGATGAGGCTGAGCTTGGGTGTTCCTCCCGGGTGACTGTAAAATAACTGGTTATCAATGCTATTTCCATTGATCTGAGGACACAAACCCCAAACCTGTGCTTACAGGGAGCTGAGTTATGTGCCTGGTTAAAAACTTTTTCAAGGAGAAAAATGGGAATTCAGAGAGCAGTCTATGTCAAGGCCTCGAGGCCAGTGATCTGCCTCAGATGTTACAAGGCTGTTTGCAGTGTTACAGCAACACGTGTTTGAGAGCCAGCCTTTAGAAAAACAAACAGTTCCTCCCTTATTTTGTTTTGTGGCCAAAATGCCTTTTAAAACCTCCCACTATATATTTTTAAAACCCCTTTTGTTTTTAAAATCAACCTCCAGTCTCCTCCCAGCCGTGCAGCTGGGACTGCCAACGTGCTGCGTGCTCTGAAGCTTCTCCTTAACTGGGAAATCTGCTAAGTCAGATTTAAAAGTGAACAAATAAATATTATTCCTGAAAATGATAACTTCCAAGTGCCTCTGAGCTAGGATGGAGTCAGACACGTGGTCTGTCACCAGAGGGGTTTATCAGTCAGTCCCAGTGGTGTGAGCTGGCCAGACTCCTGGCTGTTGAGTTTCTTTTAAATTATGAGAACTACAAAGAGGAAACATCTGGACAATAAGAACAAAACCCCAACAACCTAACCCACAAACAAAACCAAGCGAAATAGGGCTGTTTGATCCAAGTGATCCATTCCAATTCTGCCTAGCAGGTTTCTCTTTTCCAAGTACAGCACTGAAGACTGACTGGCTCATCCTTTCCTCTTTGACTTTTTTTGTTTCTTTTCCCTTGAGCGACCTCTCCTGTTTTCTTCGTAACCCTCTTTCTTTGTCAAGGCTGCTGTACCGTAGAGAGCTCATCTGACTCCCTAATCTCATGGTAGCTCATGAGGAAGTACAAATAAATCCTTCCAGAGCTGAGCAAGTGCTGTTAGGATACTCTTGCCAGCCCTGAACCAATAATGATGGAGATCAGCGTAATTTGCTGTAGGCAGGACCAGTAGGACTTGATGGGTGGGGTTCTGTTTGGTTATCATGAGATTTAACAGTTCTTGGTGGGACACCAACAGTCATGTGCCTTGATCAGGCAACGTAAGGTGATTTCTGAACTCTTCCTCTCTCTGCTCCCAGTTTGCTCAGGGCTGGGAAGAATTACAAGGCTGTGGAGCTGCACTGTGTTCTCGCCCAACTAGAATTAAAAGTACAAACTAGATTTCAGAGCTCCTGACTGGGCTGTTTTCAAGTGATGGTTACATTAGTGATTTTCCTACAGTCTGAGGGCTCTGCCCCATTGCTGAAAATTGAAGTGGTTTCTAGCAGCTCTGAAGCACCCAGTGGCATCCACCCACCTTCAGGTGGAGCAGTGCACGTACAAAGTGGAAACCTCTCTGTCAGCGGTGTGTTGCAGAGGTTCGGAGGACGTTGCTTCATTGAACACAGGCTGGTTTGCTGCCTCATCAATCTCCTACTGTTTTAAGAAGAAAATCTCTGGTCTGTAACGTCAGGAGGGGATGTTGGGGCTGTGGTTGGGTGTCACTGTGTGGGTTCCCAGAGCAGCCACCAGTGCCGGTGCTGGGTGCGCATCCTTTACCCTGTGCTGTGAAGCAGGCAGGGAGCTGACCCTGCTTAAAAAATTACTTAAGCCTCATCAGTTTCTTGAGTATTGGTGAACAGTTTGTATCGTGAAACCAGGGCCTGGGGCAGGGGGAGGTTAAAACTTACCCAGTGTTTCTGATAGACTGGAAATAGAAACTCATCCCTCTAATTCCAGTACTGTGCTCTGGTGCCAGACCATCTCTTTGTCATCTAAACTGGCATCTAGATTTTGCTATTACTGCTTATTACGTGCCCTGGTGTGGTGTCTCTACTTCCAGTGTTACCCGTGGCATCTTAACAACTTGCTTTTTTTTGCCATGCAAGTCTAAACTGGTGTCCTGTTCATTCCTTTCCTCCTCTCCCCTCTTCTGGCCCAGCTCTCCTCGCCCTTCCCGTGTGCTGACACGAGCTGTGTTCGTTCTTGAGGTAAGGTGCTTTAAAAAGTTGAACTGGCAGAAAACTCACACTGTCTTCCTCCCTCGCAGAGAGGGGGAGGAATATATCTCTCTGGGTTTTTTGATTTATTTTATTTGAATGCCTGTTGTAATGCTGGTTTAGCTCTCAGCACTAACCAGTGCTGGGCTAAATGTGATGGATGGAGCCTTCTACCTCTGTCCTGGGTTTCCACCGGGGAGCTGTGCACCAGAAGAGTGCCTGGTGAGTGAGCCTTGATCTGTGGTTAGGGTTTCTGTGCAATAAAGAAATAAAAAGAAGGTATTTGATGAGCCCTCTTTCTGCCTTTTTTTTTTTTTGTGGCTCTTAGAAGTAAAAATGAAATATCATAACACGCCTTCGCCTATGTTTAGCAGGTCCGCTGACTTGCCATTTTGGAAGTAGAACCATTTCTATTTTTAGAGCCGAGCTTCCTGTTTGAGCCCTCTTTAACTTCGTCCTTTGCCTAACTCAGGCAAACTCTTTAAAAAACCCCATAGTTAAACTGGGACAAGTTTTGCTAAAAACAGTCACGGTCGTGCCCAGATATAAACAGCGGTAAATCCGCTTGGAATGGACGTTATAAGAAAAATCTAGCCTCTCAAAAGACTCTCTTTCCATGATGTCAAAACACAAAAGTAAAATTGAACTGCTGTGTCAATGCGCTCGCGGTCATCTCAACGCCTCTGCCTCCAAGTGGGTTGAGAAAGGAGTTGCCCACGTGGGGAAAATGAACCAGAACACCTATTTTAGAACAGCCCCCTGTAGTCACATTGTTGTTCTGCAATAAGCATCCTCTGCTTTAGCTGATCCAAACTAGAAAAGAGCTGCTTTATTCTGGAGGTATAACACCCAACAGCCTAAATATTTCATGGTAGTGTCGTTACGCTTGAGTTTCAGATAGTGTCACTATCAGGCCATAAAATCTTCCTTGTCCTTGCCTTGCTGGGCTGTGGTTCCGTGTCAGAGGCAGCTTTCCTACAAATAAAAGGAGAACAGATTGCACTGATCCAATCAACGCTCCTTTGTACTTGTCTGCTGGGAAATAAAGAACTCTGCTATTGCCAGGTGAAGGTGTCACTTAATGAAATAATTGAGGTTCCGTAGGATTCTTAGTAGGCAAAGGTGCTCTTGCTGGTGTAGAGTGCAATGATAGGATTAAATGCTATTAACATGAAACTATTTCAGTTTGATAGCATTTCTCCTGTACTTTACCTGTTACTGTTAAATACGTTTTATGTTGAGGTGGTTTAGGAAACCATCAGTGGTCTTAAAATAGATTTGATAGATAAATAAACCAACTTCCATCCCTTTCCACTTTCCTTAGGACTTGTATTATTGCCCTTCCTGCAATTGTTCTTTCAGTGCTAGCTCTGCCTTTTCAGCTACCTGCAGTATGCTTATCCTATAGCATAATGCATTCAGGTACTGTGTGAAAAGTAAAAGTAAAATGTTGGGTTTGTTTGTTGTTGGTTTTTTTTTTGTCTATAGATTATTTTTTTCCCCTATGTGGTTTTCACTGGCTGAAGTTTGAAAGAATCACTGAAAATTACAGTGTACATGTAAGGATACTAATTGATTTTATATCATG
>JANHFX010021438.1:0-11497 GCA_027560015.1 Chloroceryle amazona | reverse complement strand
TTTCACTGGCTGAAGTTTGAAAGAATCACTGAAAATTACAGTGTACATGTAAGGATACTAATTGATTTTATATCATGGCACTAAAACACAGTATTGGCCTGAGCCTCTCCCTTTAGTCCAGTCCTGTAGCATTAAGGCTTAAGACTTTTTGCTGGCTTAAGCTCTTCCCGTGGACATGCTCTAAATACCTTACCTTTTGTTGTGGGGAAAAAAAAACTAATAACATGGCTTCTTACAATTTGGCAGTTTTATACCAAATGATAAAGCTGCAGACAGAGGAGAAGGAAGGGGGAGGTACCTGTCAGGTACTGGTGGCTTTACATCTCCATGAGAAGGAAATAATTTAACCCCACTGAAAAGGCACCTGCTCTGCAGCCCACCTGGCTTGTGCTGGGGGGGAGCAGCTAGCTGGGCGAGGGAGTGTGAGGAGGAAAGGCAGAGGAGCTGGGTGTCTGGGGGAGACTTGCTTCATGGTGACCAGGCTGTGCTGGGGAAAAAGCTGGGTGAGAAAACTGACTGGGAGGCGTGAGGGCGAGATGGGTGTAAGTGTGGGAGCTGGACTCTCCTTCCCTTTGTTCTTCTGTGCCCTCTGGTGGATCTGGGAACGATGGTTTTGGTACGAGAGTCCCTTCACTGCAGTCCTTCTTACCCTGGGTCTGAAATGCAGGGAATGGCATGAATAGCTCCACTTGAGCGAGGACTTTCTACTCTTATTCAGGTCCCTCCCAGTTAGTACGGGATATGATAATAGTCTCCTGTGGGTAGCAGAAGAATACGTGCCTTCCAGCTCCGGCACCTCCGGAGGGATTAACTGGGATGCAAGTCAAAGCCTCAGTCTTTAGGTGCAATTAACCCTCTAGTGCAGCCAGCAGATTTCCTGAGGCTCTGCCAGAAATCCTGCTTTACAAACGAAGGTTGTTTGGTTGGGTTTTTTTGATGATGTTATTTTTGTTTTGTGTGGTGTTTTTGTTTTCCCAGTAGGAGATGTAAAGACTAGAAAGGACCAGCAGGCCTGTCCCTTGGCATTTCTGCTTCTGTACCTCAAGCACAGATCTTAATTCAGTCACAAAGAGTTAAACTAATTCCCCATGGGAGCTTTATCCTCTTAATGGACAAGCCTGATAATCATTCTTACAGAAAGGACATTTCATCTTTCCTCTGCAGTGGGAGAGTTGCACCTTTTCCTGCCGGTGTGCTGGGGAAGGGCCAACAGCCTAGAAAACACTGGTGTGATGGGTTCCTTTTCACTTCCAGTTCCCACCTCCTGTGCATTCCTCATCTTCTACTGTGTGTTTGCTTTGCTTACTGACCACCTCGTGCTGCCTCTGCTCCCAATACTGACGCTAAACCCATGTCAGGGGAAAGGATGGGCTGTCTTTGAAGCCTGGTAGCCTGGGTGATGCCAGTGTGAAGCTGTTGCAGGTCAAGGCAGGGGAAGGCAGCGCTTCAGCATTTTAGGAATGGGAAACAGCAGCTGCTGGACCCCAGAGAGTAGTCCCAGAATTTCCTATTCACTGTTCCCTCTCTGGCAAACTGTTACTGTATTTTACACGTGAAGCAAAGCATGGGTGTAAATTCTGCAGGGGAGATGGATGAGACCCTTTGCTGAATGACTTTGGAGCTGGAGCCCCTCACTCCTGAACTCTTGGGGGTGGCTCTGGTGAAGCTGTGCTTTGTGAAGGCGTTTGCTGATGTGGGGAAGGTGCCTGTGGACCGTGCATTTGTGGAGTGCAGTTCTCTTTCTGACTAGGCGACGGCGTTTCCCTCCCCGTTGCTCTTGGAGTATTTTTGCCAAGAAGCCCAGAACAGAGAGGAACAAATCCTCATAGCAAAACAACTTGTACAGGGTGGGGCACTGGGAGGCAGGGACTCTGCACAAGTCATTTTTCCTCCAAGGGTTCATTTCAATGGAAAAAACCCTGATATTGCAGCACATAGCAATGCTGTAGGGCTTAATCTCTTAAAACCTTTGCAGCATCTTGGTCACTAGGCCTCTGAAGAAAGGGCACAGATATTAAATGTGCTACTGCCCTCTTAATTTTCCTGGGGATTTTATTAATATGTGGGCTGGAGTAACTTGATTTTTTTATTATTATTATTATTATTATTTTTTAAAGGTTTCAAATGAGGTGTAGGTCTTAAGTAGCTCTTCCTGAATGATTTTATTTTTCCAACTTATGTCTCTGCAACTGATTCTTCCCTCTCCTTCTTGCTTTTGTCTGCTCCTCTCCTCAAAGATGGCGCTGGCTTGTTTCTTTGTTACTGTCTTTGTGGTCCTTTGGGGATTCACTTGTGCTTGATGAGTAAGCAGAGGAGGAAGACGTTTCTTCTTTAGGCTGTAAAATCCCCTCCAGTGAACCTTAGCATCACCGCTTTGCCTCCAAGTCACATCTGCTGTGGGAGAGGAAACACCACCTCTTAATCCCACAGTGTCCAGACTTTCTCCAGTCAAGAGTTATACTGGAAAAGAAAAAATCCTGGGATGCCAAGGAGGAGGTGACATGTGGTGCACTGAAGCTTCCCATGTCAGCAGTAGGAGATGCTCTTTGCCAGCTTGGGATCCAGATCTACATTAATCCGTGCGCAGCGAGTGATGAGCTCAAGAGAGGAATGTGGTCTGTACAAGGGCAAGAGGATGCCAGGATCACTGGGATCCTGCTGGGACCTGGGCTGCATCCAGCTTCCTTGAGAGGGGTCCCTTCTTAGAGGAGAGTGTGGCAAGAGGGTATGTAGGAAATGGTTGACAGAAATGGGCTGTGAAGAACAACACCTCCTGGAGGTGTTCAGAAATCCAGCCTGCCCTGAGGTCCCTCAGCCTGCCACCGCTGTTTGGAGCCTCTGTGTGCTTCTTGCCCTTGTTCTTTACCCGTCTCCTCTCACGGATGATATTTTCTAGCCTTCTCCTAGGGGCAGGAGATAGAAGAAAGAGCTGAATCCTTTCAGGAAAGAAGAGATGCGGTTGGCAGTAAGCCAGCACCGCTAGGAAGTGGGCAGCGAGCACGAGGCTGTTAACCTGTAATTTATACGTCTCAAATTTTGCGAGTGGTACTCCAGGAATCATTATGTATCAGCTCATTTGATAGTACTGTGGTTTAAGAGAAAAACATCCCCTCAAATTACTCTTTAATTTGGAAGTCAAGAGACTTTATCAATTCAAATCTTAGCTCTTCTGCCCATAATTGATAATCGTGTACATTTAACAAGCCCGCTATTGAACCGGGCCTCATACTCCTAATTCATCAGGTAACTGCTGATTTTTCTTTCAGAAAGGATAATTGAGAGGCTTCCAGCAAAGCTGAGATCAAACCTAGACTATAATATGGTAGATCCCAGGCTCTGCCAAGCAGTCCTTCAGATAGAATTTTTTTGGTATCTGTGTATTTAACCCCTCTGGGCTGGAGCTGTTGCTTTGATCCCCAGGCGCTGGAAGGCAGAAATCAGGCTGGTTTTATTCGGGGGGCTGTTTAACTGGACTTCCTCCCCCACCACCCACAGCTGCTAATCTGCTGAGTTGAAAAAGGACTGCTCCCCTCAGACAGTGAAGTGAACAGTTAAAAAAACAACCACCAAAAAAAAGCAAACCTGGATTTTATGTGTGTTGTTTCAAACATGCAAATACCAAATATAATGACCCTTCTGGTGTTCCCTGTGTAGCTGAACCTTCTCCCCATCCTGCCTCCAGGTGGCAATGCAAGGTGCAGGCTTGAGCACAGACTAAGGATGAAATCCTTGCTCACCGGTTTGACTGACCGGTCAGTGGGACAATTCCAGGTTTATGCTGGATACATTTTTCTTTTTGGATTACAAAGCTTTCTAGTCTTGAGTTCCTTTCCAGAATCGTTATCACGTGGCTCACCCTCATTGCTACCAGTGGCTACGAATGGTTTTAATGGAGTCATTATTCTTGCTGAAATACTGCTCCCGAGCACGCAATCGGCCACGTGCTGTAATTATTAATAATTCCCTCTGATGGTGTCTATCAACCCTCCTTTTTGTTCTCATGAGCTTTATTTTGCGTTATTTCGTTGGTGAAAATGGGTTTGGAGGGGTTTTTTTGGAAGCGTTGCAAGTTGGTTTGCTGGAATCCTTCTCTCCTGGATATGAGACGTGTCTCTCGTGGGCTCCCTTTTGCTCACACACAAATGAACTGCTAATTAGAATGATGAAATTGCTGTGAGAGGTGAAACCTTCCAGTTGGCCAAAGAGAAGATTGTGGATTAATCTCTGTAAAGCTGAAAGCTCAACTAAAACTGCTGTTCAACATTCTGGTGCTAATGAGACTTGTATGTCTGCCACTCGAGAAGCTGAAAAGTATGTCCTGTAGATTTTGTGGAGAGATCCAAAGTGGGGGCTCACTCTTCTGAGGCATTTAGTGCTTTCATCTCCAGGGCTGATGGCTGGAGTTGAGGATGCTCAGCAATCCCTATAAGGTGTTCAGCAGTTTGTAGCATCTGGTGATGTAAAAGCGGTTTGCTCTTTATGGATAATTTTTGCACGGGAATAAAATCATCTTGAGAGGCAGATGGGTGTTTAGAAAATGGCAGAGTATGATTTGGAGAGCTGTTTGGCGTGTGTGTCCCCTGCTACCATGTTGTATCACTGCTTCGTAGTTTTTAGTCTACTTCTGCTCGTGCCAGTTCATGGAAAGGAGGAAACTGCTCTCGCCACCTTTGTGGAGCAGAGAGACACCCAGTGACTTACTCAGTGTCACACTGGGCAAAAAGTCCCGTTCAGGGGCACTGTTTGAGCTGCTCTGGACCTGTGCAGGGTCTGATGCTGGTCTCTCAATCTCTAATAACATTTTCCCTGCAGCCATTGAGAATTTATATGTACATATAATGATAAACCTACGTATCTACGTGCACAAACAAATGGATAAAGCCAAGGCAGATGTTTTGAGTCTGTCTCTGTGTGTTTGCAGGAAGCCGGCGGATAGTGGACGTGATGGATGTGAACACGCAGAAAGGGGTTGAAATGAGCATGTCTCAGTTTGTGAGATATTATGAAACACCAGAGGCCCAGCGTGAAAAACTCTACAATGTCATCAGCCTGGAGTTCAGTCACACGAAGCTGGAGAACATTGTCAAGCGCCCCAACGTGGTAAGAGATCCTGTGGTGATGGGGTTTATTTTCAGCTTCTTCCCGCTCACCGGTTGCTTTGTAAGAAATAAAGCATGGAGTTTAAACAAGGTGATGTGAAATACCTGTGACTCCTGACAATTTAGTGTTAGGATCTCGTTGTTACCCAAGCAGAAAGCTGGTCTTGACAGTGGAACTTAATTTACAGGAGTTAGATACATGAGGAACTCTTAATCATGCAATTTTCATGGAATCATAGAATGGTGGGGTTGGAAGGGACCTCTGGAGATCAAGTCCAACCCCCCTGCCAGCCCAGGATCACCCAGGGCAGCCCACACAGGAACAGATCCAGGTGGGAGTATGATTCCCAGATATTTCGCAAATACCCAGTTCCTCTCAAGGTATTTATGGGAAATTCCATCCAAAATTAAATACCTAACTATTGTTCCTCCTCCTCTGGAAGCTCAAATTATCAGGAAGCTTAAATTCATTCTGTGTGCTTCATTAAAATGTTCAGAGGACTCCAAAGCAAAGAAGTTGAAAACACAAGTGTTAAATGCAGACATTTACACGTAATTACATCATCATATTCCCTGCTACGTCACAGTTGGTAGTGTCAGAGCAAGGGGGTAGCTTTGAACACACCATTTTAAATGTAGAAGCCTCTTGTGATTTTGTTTCCCAATGCAGTCACCAGCAGTGAAACCCCGACCATACTGATAAAAATGATTTAATTTATCACTGAAGCGTAGCCATGGGCAGATGAAGGCAAGATCCTCACCTCAGTGATACACAGCGCTGGAGGGAATGGCACTGGAGGTTTCAGAGCATCTCCTCAGGACACTCAGCAGAGGGTTTAGGCATCGCTCCTGCTTGAGCAGGGAGCCTGTGCTGCTTGTTCCCTCTGTGTCTGCACGTGGCACCCAAGGCACTGCTGGGTGTGAAACTACAGCTCTGTGACACTTTTTGCCTCATTCTAAACACTATTCTAGTTATACCCGCAGGTTCTTTTTTCCTCTGGGGACATCTCTTGCCTATGCAGACAATATAAACCCCACACCACTTCAATTCTTAAGGAGGCTTTCCTGTTCCGTTACGCACGTATAAATTGAATATTAAGCACATATTTAGAAGTTTGGGCAGGTTGTTGCTGTCATTCAGATGTTTGCAGGCAGTTTGGAAGTGCTCTGGGGAGTTTCTGGCATCAGCCGATCCCAGTTTTCCTGAGCGCATTGTGCTCAGTGAGCTTTTAAAACATCTGTGCAGATTTCCTGCTCAGAACTGGAAAATGCAATTAGGTACCTGTTACCACGTGTAAATGAATACTTGGTATCTGTTTAATATGCACAATCGTTTGTAAACTCGGGAGTGTTTAGATCTGGATGAAAGAGGGGCTTGTTCTCCCATTAGGTAGTTGGGAATAGAAGAGAGGGTGCTGGGGAGGGAAGTGGGTGCTGAGAGGAGTCCAGCACATAGAGTCAGATCCTAGTGGAATGCTGTCTTTAAAGGGTGCCCTTGGATTCTGCAGAGCTATTTGAGCCCACATAAGGCAAAAATACTTGATTCACGTTCCCCGTTGTGTAAAGACTGTGGGCTGCAACATCAGGATGTGGGAATTCTTTCCGAATTGGAGCAGCAACCGTCACTGTTGTTTACACGCACACTTGTGAGGTTCACAGAGTTGATCCTGTTTCTGCTGGCTGCACGATGTCCTTTTGCCTCCCCTCAAAGTGCCCTGTGTTAGCCACCGTACCTGGTGCAGATGCAGACCGGGGAGGGCTCAGCCCCAGTCGCCCAAGAATTTCATGTGCTAATTGCCCCTATTATGAAAACCCTTTGGGGATACAAAGAGTTGACTCATGGGAGTAACGTTCTTGGGTGGGCCTCTCAAAAGATTTAGCAGTCAGGAGGCTGAGTGGGGTGCTACCAGTGCCTGAGTTGGCCTTCTCTGTCACACAGTCGGAGGACAGCTTCCTCCCAACGCCCGGGGTAGGTCTTGCAGCCCTTATTGACCCTGTAAATGGAGGTTCGTTCACATCTCACGCTTGTTTGGAGCTGGGTCGGGATGTACAGCCACACTGTGGCCAAACGCAGCACTACAGTCTGCCTTGGACTTCCCAAATTCACTGGTGTTTTCCACTGTTTTGAAACCTGGCCCATGTGATCCACTTGCATAACCAGAAGGGAGTGTTAAGGATATCTAAGCCCAGGCTCCATGATAAAACAGACCCAAGAATGTGTCACAAACCTGTCCTTGCCATGGCTGTGATGGACAGATCGTGCTCTGGCACCCAGTACAGGAGCTGGGGTTCAGTGTCCTCACCTTCCTCACCTTGCTTGGCACTATGTTTGGCTGTTTTATGCTGCCCTCACTTCCTAAAAGTTTGGCTTTTAGTCAAAAACTTCTCTGAATTTAATACCCGAGTAGAATGATGAAGGAAGTGCATAGCAGGCGATAATGTAATTCCTCAAATCAGAATTTGGCCAGAACAATGGTGTTAATGTTCCTTGAAATGTAAGGTATTGGAATGGCATCATCTCTGTCATGTTTCTATTATAATGTTCAGAAATGCAGTTTCTAGGCTGTTGGCTACAAAACTGCATCTGAATTCAGACAGCGGGTGTTGCTGCAAGAGGGAGGCGCTCGCAGTGCCCATAGGACAGAATTTGCACCCGGTTAAATCGACTGCGAAACTCGCCTCATTTGGGCTTGGAAAGGATGGGTTGTGCTGATAAAGTGCTGCACCTTAACGAGTTGGGTCCACAGGACTTGTGCCAGTTCTTGCTGCCTGTGAGTGTCTGCTGTTGCTAGAGTTGTAGGCAACAGGAGTGTGTCCTACCATGTGTTCGGTAACTAACAGTTTATTTTGGTGGGGCTTTCAGGTGGACTTGGTCGACTGGGTGGATAATATGTGGCCACAGCATCTGAAGGAGAGGCAGACGGATGCTACCAATGCTATTTCAGAGATGAAATACCCCAAAGTGAAAAAGTAAGTTTGCTTAAGTCTTTAAAAGCCCTACCCTTGGTCTCCTTAATTCCTTTTACAGTTTGCTGTATACCATCTTTAATCAAATATCTTTCAAAAGTGCATTTTGAGTTTTCAGTTTTGAGCAACTCTGGTTTGGAAATGGCAGGCTGACCTTAAATAGTAAATCCCCCAAAAATGCTGCCCAAAAGAATCACTTCACAGGATGCAGAGACATCGTACAGTTCACACAGTGTAGCCCAAGTCCTTCTGGAGGCTGGGTTCAGATCCTTCCCAGGTTCTAAACTACCAATGGCTGAAAAGTTATTGGCCGAGAGATGTTTTGTGAAATGAACTTGAACTCCATTCTTAATATTTTCCACACGTGTGTTTGGAAATGTCCTAAATGACTTGCCTAAGGTCACACAATAAGCCGGTGGCAGAGCAGAAAATAGAACCCAGGCATCTTGCTTCCCAAGTGGTTCGTCTACTAAATAACATTATTTATATTCCGCTGGAGCTAAGAAACTGAATCATGATTCAGGGCTTCAGGATTCGTGGACTGTACAAGGTAAAAGTAAAGAAAACAATCTCTTTGCTGTTGCAGGAACACTCCAGATGCTGGAAAAAACCCCAAACAAGTAGCAAGTAAACAAAGCAAGGCAGAGATGGTTTAAAGGATAAGGTAGCAACATGATAAACAGAATTTAGCAGAAAAAGCAGAGTATTTTCTAGCAGTTCACTACTTGCATCATGAAATGCCAGATGGTAGGTTTCAAAGAGGGATTTTAGAGAAGTAGCAATTCAACAGATTTTGACATGGAGCTTTTCCCATGTGTGGGGGATGGCCCGGTGGAAAGGAAGGAGATGCCTGATGAAGAAGCAGACACAGCCATTGAGGTTGCTGTCACTGGCAAGGTGAAGGTGGAGGTTGACAGCTTGATAAACTAGGAGATGTGATAGGTAGAGGGAAGCTAAACAGTGAAAGACTGTAAGTGCTTGAAATGTGACAATAGAGTTTGATGTGGGGAAAAGGAGTTGCCGTGCGTGAGAGTTAAAGGCAACGGTGATGCGGCTGGAGGGATGAAGATGTTGCTAGTGAGTGTCATCCAGCACAGAGACAAGAGAAAACTGATTCACAGCACTGTTGGCAGAAAAGCTTCATCAGTTTGAAGAAGCAATGAAGATAAAAGCAGTACTGTTGATAGTCTAGGAGCCCAGGGGAAGACGTTGTACTGGATTAGGACAGAGATCCATGGTGCTCAGTAGCCTGTCTGCTGTTGGGTGCTGTCATAGATGCCCTGGCAGGGGTGTAAGAACAGTGTGAGCACAAAGTGATGCCGCCCCTTAAAATTATCTTCTGAACTTCCACCATGTGCCATTCGGGCAGGGTGGAAGTGGTTTCCGTGTGCTTACTGACTCTCAAGAGATTCCTCCTCCATGAACTTGTCCAGTTTAAATATGAACTCCTCAAGAGATTCGCTTTCTCCACCTGGGCAAATTCAGATGGACCCTTTCCTGTATGGATACCGGTCCCAGCTATTGCTGGGACTACCCAGCAGGTCTAAAAAGAGATCATGTTCAGTTGCGGAGCTAAGTGTCAGTGCTGCCACTTGTTGTTTCACACCACCCATTCTTTTAGACAAATCATCAATATTCACACGCTTTATTAATGCCTGTTGATACTCAGAAATTGGATTGTTTCATTTCATTCTTGTTCTCCGCATCCTCACCACACCAAGAGTTTGCAGTATGCGATACCCACCATTAACGTGTTCCCTACAAACAAAAAGCACTCCAGAGAAAGCGTTGCGGTTTTTGCAGACACAGATGGCGTTACCAGACACAAATGTCTGTCTTGGCTCCCGCACGTCGAGTTCCGTGCTGGGAGTGAAGTTAGAGAACGCTCCATCTGCTGCGCCGCTTCGGTTCCTGGGAGCGCTACGCGCGCTGGAGGCCGCCCTGGTTTTCACTTGGACTTGCACCACTAACTTTTTAAAAAAATTCTGGGTAATGAGGTTATTTTTCTGTCTGTATCTAAGTGACCTCTTACCTAATAGGAGCCTTAGAGGACTGAGTTAAGTGGGGAAATGGTTTATGTCAAAAATGTGTAAAACTTTCCAAGTGCTGTCTCTTCAGCAGTAAGGCCCCGTGAGAAAGGAAGGGGCTGGCTAGTTGAGGATGGAGTGTGACAAACTTCAAACTGCTCAAAGTTGGTATTGCCCTTGAAAAAACAGTCCCAGGCCCACAATATCCTGTCCTCACTGCTACAACACGGTGGTGTGCAGCTGGAGTAAACTGGCCTGGGGACTGCTCTGGTGGAAACCACCCCAGAAATAAAGAAGAAAAATTGGTTACTTTTTGGGCCATCCAAACCACCCCGTGGCTGCGTGGTAATGCTCGTGCCAGCTGCAGGGCAGTGCAGAAGTGTGGAAAAAACACAGCAGTGGGATCAGTGACAACCCCCTTCCGTGGTCCACAGGAGGTGCAAGGCCACAAGACAGCGGGCGAGCAGAGCGAGCGGCTCCCAAGGAAGCCCTGCTCCTGTCTCTGCTCTTTCACATCCCTGCACACAAGCTCCTGAGAGGGGCCTCACCACCATGGGAGCTTGGTTGGGAGTGGGCAGCGTGCTGCGTAAGCAGGAGCTGGGGCAGGAAGAGAAGGCAGTGCTGGTCTGACAGCTGGTCTGACATCAGGGGCAGAAGCTTGTTACATCAGCACGGGCATCTGTGGTACCACAAATCCTAAGGGTAGGAAACTGTGACGAAAGGAAACTGAGCCAGGCTCAGAACTCCTTCCTTTCATCATGCTGCTCCATAACTATTTTCAGGTAGCTCAGAACAAGCTCAGATCTAGTTTTCTATTTAGATTAATCCAGGTCTGAAGCAATCTGGATATAGCTGAACATGAACCAAACCAACCAACCAAAAAAAGCGATGTGATTTCTCATTTATCAAAACAGAGAGCCCTGCTGAAATGATTACCCTCTTTATTAGGTTTTGTGTTTGTGACCTTGCAAGATTATTTGCAAAGCAGTGGCAGTGAAATAGCGCCAGTGCCAGGACATCACAGCTATAAAATCAGTTAGCAGGCACTTCTAGGAACTTAGAATCTCAGAATGTTTTGGGTTGGAAGGGACCTTTAAAGGCCATCTAGTCCAAGCCCCCTGCAGTCAGCAGGGACATCTGCAGCTGGAGTGGGTTTCTCAGAGCCCTGTCCAACCTGACCTGGAATGGTGCCAGGGATGAGGCAGCCACCACCTCTCTGGGCAGCCTGGGCCAGGCTCTCTCCACCCTCAGTGTGAAAAATGTCTTCCTCTATCTAGTTTAAATCTACTCTCTTTTAGTTTAACCTGTCACCCCTTGTCCTGTCCCAACAGGCCCTGCTAAAAGTCTGTCCCCATCTTTCTGACAGGCCCCTTGAAGCACTGCAAGTCTCCAAGAGGGTCTCCC
>JANHFX010021437.1:163064-180776 GCA_027560015.1 Chloroceryle amazona | reverse complement strand
GGGTTGGTTGGTTGGTGGTGTTGGTTGGTTGGTTGGTTGGTGGTGTTGGTTGGTTGGTTGGTGGGTGGGGTGGGTTGGTGGGTGGGTGGGGGGGGGTGGTGGGGTGGTGGTGAGTGTGGGTGGGTGGGTGTGCGGGGAGGGGGGCACACGCCCGCGGGCGGGGGCAGACACCACACACCCCTTCTCACCAACCCCCCCGGCAGGCAGGCGGGAGGAAGCCGGGGGCAGGGAGGGCTTCACCTCGCCGCGGGCAGAGCGTGGCCCCGGGGCCGGGACCCCGCTGCAGCGCCGCTGTGGGGGGCAGAGTGGCTCCGCGCGGGGGCGGCCCCCCGAGACGCCGTCAGCCCCCCACCGGCGTAAGAGGGAAAAGTTTATTTCGGCGGGGAGGGGGGACGTTGGGTTCCCGGGGTTCGCGGAGGGCAGCGAGGTGAGGTGCCGATAGGTGCGACCCCGCGGACGCGAAGCCCGGCAGCCCTCCGGGGGTGCCGCAGAGCGCGCAGGCAGCGGAGCCCCATTAAAAAGCGATCGTCTGGGGGCCGGCTCCCAGCCGTGATTTACGGGCCCGATGTCGGAAGCGCTTACTGCCGAGGGCAACCGTGAGAAGAATCGCGGGGAGTTCGGCGGCGCTGGCGAGCGCCACCGGCGTGTAAGCAGGTGCCCTTTGCAGGCTGCACCCCGCGCCGGGAGGCGGGGAGGATCCGTGTTCGCTGGGAACGGGAGGGGGGAGCGGGGGAAGGGGGCTGGAGCAGCGGGATATCATTATCCGCCTTAGAAGTGGGTCAGGGCGCAGGCACTGGCACCGTTTCTTCGGGAAGACAAAACAAGACCGAAAAAACCCTAAAAAACCCCCCAGCAACCAAACACCAAACCACCCAAACAAGAAGTGAAAAAATAAGAGAAAGAAGGACCACGTCCCGCGTGGTGTGAAAGTGTGGTGTAGGGGCGGCAGTGCTGGCAGGGAGGGTCCCGGGCCGGGCCAGGGCTACCAGAGCAGCATGCGTGGGACTGATGGGGAGCCCTGGCCGAGATACAGAGACCTGCAGGGAGTGGGCACCCAGCATCCCGAGCTGGGCCTGCCGTCCCCACAGCCTTCCCATGCTGAGCTGAGCCCTCTTCGGTATCCTAGTATGAAAAGGTAGGTGTGAGGCTAGAAACACCCCTGACAAATTAGGCTTTGGGAGCATGAAAGGACACACACAATCCTCCACTTCATCCCAGGTCCGCCAGAGTGCAGCCCAGGAGCCATGTGAATGGTTTCTGTATTTGCAACACTGTTCCCATCCCAGTGAAACTGTCTACTCAGCACGGATGTGATGTGACTTTTAATGGCAGGCAACTTAAGTGTAAAAACTCTTGGTCCTTTATAGGTACCCTGCTCTACCAGGCCTCTTAGTCCTCAGGCACAGGAGCCACTTGTCCTTCAAGGAAAACAAAGAAAAAGCTCCCCTGTCAGTTTTTCATTTCAACGTCCTTCTGCTCTGCCTGGCTGTTTCGGTTTTTATGAGCTATCTTGACATGAAGCAAATAGGAAATTTCTGAGTGAAGAAAAGTTAGAGGAGAAAGCACTGAGATGCTCAAGCAGTTGATTGTATTTGGAAAGCAGACTGCAGACATGTCTTCTCATGCAACGTCAGCATCTTTCAGGGTCCTACTGAGTTTTCATACAATAGAGGTTGGTTCATTAGGAGAAGGATTAACTTTGAATGACAGTTCTTGTTAAACAAACTTTGGTATCGCAGGAAGAAACAAGTTCAATGTGCTGAGCTCCACCAATAAAAAAAAAACAACTATTTTAGGATTGTCAGAAGATTTTAGTCAGCTGATCATCATGTTATTGAAAGAATCTAGATGTCAGGGAACAACTGTAGTGATTTCTGAACCCTTACACGTGCAAACGTGCACAAATACAGCAATACAAATATACAAGACAAAATACTAATACCCATGGAAAATACAAACTCCACCTCCAACACCATTTTGCAGTGAGGTAGTGGAGATAATAATTACACTGTTGCACAGCAATATGTATGAGTACTATTACACGGTATAAAGCCTGTGCCTGCAGGGCTGCAGTAATGCAGGGCTCTCAGGCTACATACACCTCAGCTTGGCTTTCCTCTCAAGCTGGTAGGCAGATGTAACTTGATTGTGTTGCTTATGAGTACATGTGAGCTTGCACCAGCTTCCAAGGTTCCCCTGCCACCCTGGTGGGGACCAACTTTGGAGCAGTTTGGTGCCTTTTCCACTCGAGGTTCTCAACTGTGGTCAAAGCTTTCTGTCTGTCTGATGAATAAATATTTGCCTCTAACAGCTAGCAACATGGTTACCTGCTCAGGTAGGTGCTGGAAAAGCTTTACATAGGTCAGCACGCTCCCTTTCTTACAGGGTTTCTTTAAAGATCCTCTTGTATTTATACCATGAAGAAGTTACCCATCGTGAACACACCCACACCAAAGGGCAAGCACAGCATTCATAGGTGGCACAACCATTTCCTGTTTTTTTCACATTAAATTACTACAGCATGGTCATCAATAGTTAATTTTCACTTCCAGCAGGTAGTACACTGCAGTATTTTAAAAGGTGAGTGACAAACATTTGGGAGAGATCACCAGTGAGTGTGTTACCCATCATTTGAAACCTTTACAGCAATAATTTAGACTCCTTAAAAAAATGACCAGAAATGTCTCCACTAAATAGCTCATCTGCAGTTTTATAGCCTGTAATACAGAGGTAATACGGATGGATTACAAGGATCATCTCTGGCCTTTCAGTGGCTGTGCACACCTTGTCAGAATAAGAATAAAATGATAATGTCCCAATGTGGTAGTATTTTACAGCTGCTCTGAACAGATGTCAACGGTTTAAAAAAGATACCAGGCCAGAGGCCAATTCCTACAATACCCCTCTGGGTCTTGCGCTTAAGAATGCTTGGTGAATAAGCACTCTCTATAGTCTAGGAAACGCTTGGCTGTGGTATGGTGGCACTGTTCACCTTTAGCTGGAGTGTCATGATGTTTTAGCTTCTGCTGCGTCAAGCCAAAATCACTAAATTACTTGGGAAATGAGGAAATCTGTCAAGCAAATCGATTCACTAGTTCTACAACATGATTTCTAATACTGCTTCTGTTTTCTCTGAGATGAAGTATAAATAGCCCACAACATGATACAATAGCAAGAAAGCATGAAAGGACTTGTAGCTAGCATTCCAGATTCCTATTTCTTTGAAGCTAACTATTCTTATGGATGGCTTAGCAATAAAAATATGACTTATTTTCCTCTCTATACCCTTTAGTAAGTATTTTTCAGGTTTACATAAAGTTTATTTTTCATTATGCAGTATTTCCCCTTGTCCTTTTATGGAACATTAGAAAGACTTGAGAAACTGGTCCCTCTTCAATTTCTGTGTTAACATCTTCCCCTTTTGATAAACCTTTCCCCTTTATATATATTCTTTACTTTCTTTAATTTTCATCCTCTTTTCTCATCTGATATAAAATATTTTCTTCAAAACTGCTCATTTTATCCATTGTTACATTTTTCTCAGTCTAAATTAAACTTTCTTCAGTGTTGATACTGTATTACCCTTTGTATTGTGACAAACTTGTTATTTTCCAGGGTGAGTCATTCCACGTCTCTTTTTTTTTTTTTTTTTTTCCTAGTTCAAGTGCTTATCTGGTTTGGTTTTTTTTTTTCAAAACAACGTCAATTTTTTGTTGCATTTATCTTAAGCTTCTCTTGTGGTAAATGTTTTGGTTTTTTTTTCAGTGCTGTCTTTGATATTTGTCAAGCCCTTTTTGAGGAGGGTTTACACACAGCTTTTATTTTCCTTTCTTTCCTGTATCAAGGCTGTAACACCAATGTGTCTTGATATGGATGGTACAGCACGTTAACAAAGAATCTTGTGGGCTTCTATCTTTAGTTTCTAATTTACTAGAGAAATCAACATGTAACCTCAAAACATTAAAAAGGTGTGTGCAAAAGGTATGTTGCCCTGGCAGTAGTTATAACTGCCATCATTAGGACTATCATTCAGCCATATGATAAATACCAAACCCCAAATTCAGTAGGTGTCATGCTGAAGTCAAATGTGTCAGAGTTGTCTGGTTAGAGTACTGTTTTTTCAGAGAAGTTTTTACCATGAGTATTAAATATTACATGGAGGACTAATAGAATAGGAGCTTAAACTTTTTTTATAATTTGGTAGTATTAAGATACAAAAGAAAAGTAAAACCAGTATTTTTGTCTACCTCAGTTTTGTTTGACATGTTAGAGTTTCAAGATCATGAAAATCTTATTAACAAATGAAGTCTATTTTTGACATATTTTAGCCATATTTTAATAGAGGTCCATTTCTGCACTCTGTCTAAAGTAGTGTTATTTTTGTTTTGGGGACTGATCTGAGACATTACTTTCCCAGCTCACTTGACCCCAAAAACACAGAAAGGCTAGAAAAATGGTGACACTGAACCTCTTCTTTGTCCCTTTGCTAAACACGAGATGTAACTCAACTGCTTTTCAAAGTTAAGGCCAAGGACAGTAGGTGGTGTATATTTTCCTCTCAGAAAAAGATCAGAGTTTGTCAGTTTGATAGCAGCCAGGTGCCATCAGACCATGGGAAGAGCTAAGTGACAGACAAAGTCTATTGATGTAATCTGGTTTTATTATTTTAGTTCTCGGTAAGGACCAGTAGATGCACTAAAGACAACATGGTTTAAACTTGTCTTTTAAAGCATCTGTCTGGGCTAGCCACAGGAAAGGCTTCAATACTGCGTCTTCTGTCAAAGTAGATTATCTGATAAAGGTTTGCGGGCTACAAATCTTAGATACCTGTTTTTTCCCAGCTTTATCAGACGATCTTGAAATTAAAAAAAAAATCCCACCACATATCTGTAAAAACGTTGTCTCTTCTGTCAAAAACAGTCTGTGACTAGCTGATTCCTTCAGTGCCAAAACAGCTGCTGCTTGATAAATCTGCTGAAGAACAACCTTCTAACCCCACTGCTTACCAGAGTATGAGAAATAAGCAGTGATGGGCTGAAATGCAAATTTTGAACAAATTGGTTTTATCTACATATACATGAGTACTGAATCAAATTTATCTACAGTTCCTTTATACTCATTTGTGTCTATTCAATCACAATTCACCTCTAGCACTGCATACTGCTACTCAACACACTACTGCTCCTCAACACTTGTTGCAATCAAGTGTTTCCAACATTTTCTGGGAACACTGGTGCTATTTTTCCACAAGAAGCCTATCTGTGAAGAAAGATATCCCACTGGCTGACAGTCTGACTATGCTTTCAGCACTGCGAGAGGCATGGCCGTGCTGTAAAGTGCTCTGACTCCAGTTGCAAATCCCTGCCTATGTTCTAGACAAACAGATATGCCTCTAGGAGCATTTGGTTATTTTCCCTCCTGCTATGCAGCAACTGAGAAAATGAAAATAATGTTTTATACTCCTATTTAACATTCCTATTCATTTCTGCTTGGATTATTAAATGGAAAATTGGGAACACAAAGTGCAGCTACAACCACACTAGCACATCATGTCACTGCATAGTTACCTGTTAGCAACACAGTAGTTTCCCACAGAGACAGATAAGGCCAACCCCTGAAATGATAAATGACAGGTAGGCAGGAGTGAATTATTCAGTATCAGATTCCTCCTGAGTCCCCAAACATAGGGTAGCGTGACTTTCTGGGAGGTCTTATTTTGCTTGTCTTTCTGTGGTGGGGTGGGTAGAAGTAGGTTTGCCTGAATGCTGGGGACGGTGACAACCTGGTGCAAAAGCTCTCTCAGTTTCTCTACAGCCTCTCCAGGCACTGAATTTGGCCCTCCATTTTGACACATGTAAGAATCCTGCTGTCTTCTGTGTTACCCATGTAGTGAACTATGTCTAAAAGTGACAATTTCACGGGTCCTCTTCCCCTCTGGGTCTTGCTGCCAGTAAAGCTCTCATTACAGAGTGCAAAGTGTCTCTATTCCAGTGAAGAAGGTTCTTTCAATCCAGTAACTGCAGAATAAGGCACTGTTTTTGATGGTGCTGATGATTAAAAGGCTCTTTTTCTTCTGCCTTCTTTTTAAACATAGCGTGCATCCTGAGTGGAAATTCAGACAAGTAAAACCAAAATGTATACTTAGAAAAACAGCAAACCAAAATGGAAAACTCCAGTGATGCTTAAGCTATGCGTTAAACCATGCATAGGCTCAAACATGAGATCATACAGAGTAAACAGACAGCATCTATGTATGTGGCAGTCTTCAGCAGTAGCCTCTTTAATAGTAAATAAATTATTAAACAGATAAATAAATCCCCCTCACAACCAGCCATTAAAAGGAGATCTACTTGGTCAATTCCACCCAAAATCAAGTTGTTTGGCTCATTTGCAGTGCTTATCAAACAGTATTTCTGACAATGACATCACATTTTCCATTTTTTTTCCTCTTTCATTTGTGAATCTGGTGGCCTTATTACAGCAAGTGCTGATCTACAAGCACAATAGATGTGAAGTGCCTGGAACAATTTATCATAAGCATGCTTGGGTAAACATTGTTGATGATGCTGCCCAGAGAAGTTTTCAAATAATGCATATTAAATGGTAGGAACATTTTACTGCTGGCAAATGAAGCACAGATTTTTTATTTTTTTATTTTTCTTAAGTGCATGTTTATGTTTTGTTTTGTTTTTCTGCATATTTTTGCTTATAGCCAGTTATACCACTTTTAGAGGATATGCTTCAATATTAGCTGGAACTAAAAGCAGCTTAGACTATGGAACTGGCTTGATATTTGACTGTTATTTTTGTCATTGCTTTTAAATAAGTATTTCTGAAGTTTACTATTCACCTGGGGATAAAAGTAAATGGCAACAGCACAACAACAAGGGTATGTTGATACATCATAACCTATCTCAAAAAAAACACCATTTGTCAGCATTCAAGGTAGTCAGAAAATAAACTCTTTGCAGCTCATTCTCTTTTTGACTGTACCACCAGTGTTGCTGGTACATTGATAGGACAATACACAGGGACAGAGATGGTGGCTTCTAGCGCACAGAAACAGAAGGCACAAGTTTCTCAAGTAGGGAAAGGAATAACTAAACCAATATTCCTCCTTAACATCTAAAAATACTTAAGGCAGTCATTTTATTGTAATGGCTTCTAAGACCTATTGCTATAAAGAGTAACTTCTTAAATCTGAACAAAATTTAATCAGCAAACAGACTTAGTCTTAGTTTGCTATTAAATCTTCAGGGCTGCCTATCAACTTTCGCAATAAAAATATATAAAGTTTAAAACACCCAGAGAAAAATGTGATGCATGTAGAGAAAAGAATCCTAGGTTCTAATGGAAAATGGTGAGATCTGAGAGTACTGTTACCACTCAGGATTGAGATTTGTGGTTATGATAGATAGTTGCATAAAAATATTAGTTCAGTAATAAAAAAAAATAATAGTTCAGTAAAGATATCAGCACAACAATGTACAGTCAAGATTACCTATGCGACTATATCAAAAATACCAAATTTGGGTACTGATATAGGAAAACTGGGACCTGTGGGGGGAAATAACTAGAAGTTGTTTGATTATGTGGTGGGATACTAGAGTGGAGAAAAGGAAGGATCAAGTAGGATGTGGAAATGCGCATAAGAAAATGTTGATGAGGAGCATAAAGGAGTTTGGTCATGTGTGATCAGGGAGCTGGTCAGTATTTTTACTTGAATCAGCCTCACTGAAACATTACAAGTTGGTATTATGAATCAGCAGCAATCTGTGAAGACCTGTTTTATTGCCTGAATTGTCACTTCTGTTGTGATCTATCACTGTTTTAAAATACTCTATAATAGACTTTGAGCAAATACCAGGATGATAGACAATCCTTAGTGTCAGGCTACATAATTTCACCCTTCCAGAATGAGTAGGCTGCCTTATTTTGTGTCTGTCCTTGAAAAGCGCCAGCTGAATTCATTATTCTGTTTCAGATTGTGTTGATGGGGAGGCTATAGTATGCAAATAAATACACATACATATAAGGGCTTTCACGATGACTATGCTCCCGTTATAGCTCATGGAGAACTGGTCAGTGTTTTCTGACCAAATGTCACTGTCTGCTTTGACGGGTGTGTTGAATATCTCCCCAAATGCCGCTTCATGTCGCCATTTGGATATTCACTGACTACTGTGAGAACTTGGAAACCTCACATACATGGAGACATTTAAGGGCTTGATTAAGGTTCCTACATAAAGACATTCAGGTTCCTAAATATAGGCATGAATCATAGAATACCAGGTTGGAAGGGACCTCAAGGATCAACTAGTTCAACATTTCAAGGTAAACTATATATATATATATAGTTCAAATGAGATGGCCTAGCACCCTGTCAAGCTGAGTCTTAAAAATGTCCAGTGTAGGGGAATCCACCAATTCCCTTGGGAGATTATTCTAATGTCTAATTGCTGTCATGGTGAAAAATTTTCTTCTGGAGTCCAAGCAGAATCTCTCCAGGAGTAACTTGTACCCATTATCCCTTGTCTTTTCCATGTGATCCCTTGTAAAAAAAGAGTCTCCATCTTCTTGGTAGCCACATTGTATGTACTGGCACATGGTAATAAGGTTTCCCCTAAGCCTTTTCTTCTCAAGGCTGAACAAACCTGGTTTTCTCATCCTTTCTTCATGTGGAAGGTCTTCCATTTATTGCTGTTTGAGAACCTGAGTGTCTCCATGACCTGTACACTGTGCTGTTAGATCTGCCTCAGGACTAAGATGAGACCTAAAAACATAAGCAATTGAATGATACTCATAAAGCATTCCAAGGGTCACAGGCATACATGCACTCAGTCATCATCTTCAAGCTGAATCTTCTCCTTTGTTTGTCACTGTGAGGGAACTGCTAGGAGCTAAATCCACAAAGGGGCATTGGTACATGGGTGTTGAGTTTCATTCCATCTTGGCTCCAGATGCCTGGCTCTTGGAGTAAGATCCATGATCCTGAGGTAAATGCTATACCCCTCAGTGTTTAGGGATGGGCAAACCTTCCCTCTTTCTCCAGATAGGTATCCTCCCTGCAAGACTGACTGGTGTCCATATGTGTTTGGAGTTTCAGTACTTCCGTGTACCTAGGATCATGAACACTTCTGTTTGTCCTCCTCCTTCTTTCCTTGTGGAGATGGGGAGATACCTTTCATCCTGCTGTGGTACTTGGCAGAACAGGTTTTGGGTGCTTGTGAGACAGCTGGGAGAGAGTGCCTATAGGCTGACATTGAGAGAAATCAGGAGGATGGAGAGAAAATAGATCAATGAGGTGGCAGAACTGTGCTGGGAAGAAAGGGAAGATGTGATACTTATATGGAGGAGGAAGAAATGGGCTTTTCTTGGGCTTGGAGAGGGGAAGCCTGAAGCTGACTTCTTACGCAGGGGATGAAGGAAACTTATATATAAGAAACTACTTATAGCAGAGGTGAAAAAAGCTGTTGCAGGTCCTAAAAACAGATCTGGCAACCATAGCTGCCAAAGCTTAACTATCTTGGTCTAAATCATCTCTCAAGGTACAGACAATTGGCTCACTTCTCAATAACAGCTGAAGAAGAAAGCAGCCACTTTTTGTATACTAGCTGAAGTTCTCACGTAGGCAATAGAACACTTAGGTCCTCTGCCCACCTCAAGTGCAAAGTTCACTGCTTCTATTCACAGAGTTTGCCTGAAGGTCTTGGGACACATTAAGTTGTACAAATGCTTTTGTGGGTTCTGCTCCTTTGTTTTTTTTTTTCTCTACAGGTTTCTATCTGCTAAGGAAAGATAGCAGCGCTTCTCTGCTCACATGGGGATTTTGGAGATAAGGACTCTGCAGACAGCTCAGTAATGAGGCTTTCAGACAAACATAGCCAGTGCAGTTTGTGGCATTCCAAGCTCTATTTAGATTAAAGACTTTGTGAAAAGGAAGATTATTATTGAGATCCTATGACTATATCTAGCATAATTATATATGAAAATCTGAAGAACCTTGTTGAAACATCTGATATTTAGCTAAATTATTAATAGTAGACAGGGAGACTTAATAAGTGGGATTAGCACACATGAGTGGCTACATTAATGAACTGTTAGCATAAATGAAATACTTTGAACTTTCATCATTTGGAACAAATAAGCTCATTCCTCTCCTGAGTGATTTGTGAATGTAACAAAAATTTTGATGTATAAAATAGCTACTTTAACAGGGGAGGATGGAGACAAGGGTGAAGGATTACGTATGTATGTGTCTGTGTGTGGAGTACCACAAGTTCCCACAATATTCCTTTTTTAAAAAAATTCTGTAATTTCAGATTAGCTTTCAGATTCCAGCAACAGTCAAGAATATGGGGAAAAAAAAAAAAAAAAGAAATGAGGACAGAATTGCACAGTTCTTCTCCTATGACCAACTGTAACCAGAGTAGTGTGAGTTGCTTCTATACTTCCGTTCACCCTGAGCAGTGTTGAGCTGGACAGTCAGTCTTGCTAAGGCCTCCCTTATCTAACTGTTGTGAAGTTTAAGTCTAAATAGACTTGCTGTGTGGAAAGGTGTGACAAATTCCATAACTGGAAGAGGTAGGACTCTGAAACTAGGTCTCTTTTCCACACTTCTAGAGTACATACTGAAAGCTTCCCGTTAAACCAAAGACTGAAATAAAACCTGTGGTTTTCTTTGTCAACTGATCGTATCAACTGAAAATGTGCATTTTGCTCCCATATATCTGGAAACAAGTTGTTAGCTCCAGTATTTTTTATTATGATGAAGGTAAGTATCACCTCCAATTTATGATACTGGCAAGCACATTTGTCAAGAAATTAATGATTTTTTGTAACTCAAATCTTGTGGTGCTGGATTAAGTCCAATTGTCACAGGCAACAAATGTGCAGTAGCTATAAAACATCTTTGCTTTTTCCTGAAAGAACAGTTTCATAGTTTCTTGCTACACATGGTCAGAGAAGGACTGAATTCGAAATATTTTGCATTCAGTTTCTTTGTACTCAGGGCACTGAACAGCAGAGGGTTTTCTTCTCCCTGCTGCTTTGCCATCCCCAAATTTCTGGGTCATACATGACTGCTGTGCTTGTTAACTGGCTGTGAAACACTACAGAAACATAAACCATGATGCTTTAAAATGTCACACTAATACACCTGTCCTTTGCAATAGGTGTACTATGGCTCATTTCAAAATTTAGACCATAATTTCTTTCATACTTGAACCATTGAACTGTGTCAGTCTTACCATAGCACGTGCTAGAAATGATTCTAGGAGGGACATAGATTACTCTTTCTCAGGATGGGTGGATTTTACAAAGTGTGCTGTGTAAAATTAAAAAACCTAGGTTGAAATGTTATTGTCCCTCATTCATCTATCACCCAGATGCTAGATGACTGTTGCTAAAACCAAGCAATACTTCTGGCATGGACTGTAGCTTTTTAGTGATGTCTCTAAGTCAAGCCAGGGATAAGAAGTCCTCTGAAAATATTGGTGGCCTTTGTCTTCCCACTATTTCCTACATTATCCTGTATAACCACCATATAACCACCTCCTTGTGAGAAATACTCTTACAAGGTTCAGCTAGGACAATGACATGGGCAGGATCCATGCAGATAAGATGCATCTTGTCTAGTCCCAGATCTGTGAAAATGCACTGTGTAGAGTTTTAAGCGTAGGATTAACAGTTCTGTAGCACTACATCTTCCCACTCCAAATCTGTCTTAATTTCCATTCAAATAAGAATATTGAGTCTTTACAGAACAAAGTGCATCGTTCCTTTTTATGAGGTCAGTTCAGGCTCAGATGATATGAAGGAGAGAATTTATAAATCAATACTTAGAGACTCCTGTTCATCCTTGAAATTGTTAGTAGAATAGGTACTGCCCTTACGCTTTCAAATGTTGTTACTTCTGTCTTTGGAGAGTCCAGGTGTGAAACAAATGTTTTTGAAAACCAAGCTGAAGACACAGAGAAGTAATCTCTCCAGAACAATCAGAGAGGAAAATTTATATGCATAATAAGACATGTTGTACTTTAAGAGCAACAAGTGAGAAAGGGTAGGAAAAACACTGGTGGAATAATTAAAACATATATAGTGTCAAACATATAAGATACGTTACCTAGACCATGCCCACCATGAAATTTGCATGGTTCTTTTCTCCACTGTCTCTTAGATACTGTAGACAGACAGTTCTATCACTTTTTTTGTTGTTATTGTTGTTTTTTTGGTTTGGTTTGGTTTTGTCCAGAGCCATGTCTGTATTATTATATCTTTGGATGTAATCTGATTCTATCTATAAACTACAGTGTACATTGACCTTCTAAAACTTATGGAGATTGTCAAAGTACAAAATAGTCTTGAGTTGTGTTCATGTATTAAAACACAGGATTACTGGAGAAGATAAGGGCCTTGAGACTTTGCCCTGCAATGTTTAACTGTCCCAGTACATATTCAGCCTCTGGTGTGTAATTCATCTACCATACACAATAGCTTCAAGAATACACAGAAAAGAGCTCTTGAATCAGCACCTTTCTTTTCACTGCCTGAGCAGCTTTAAATAAAAATATGTGCATCATGTAATTTTGAAATCCTCATAGATTTAGGAAATCACTAGTTCTTACTAACAATGAGTGAAGGAAGCCCTCTGTAGTTTATTTTTATGTCAAGAAACAGATTTTGCTCCTGCTGCAAACTTATGTAAGGCAGTTTTTGCCCACATATATTCTGCTCTTGGTAAGACTTGTGTTGTTTCTCTATACATAAAAAGGAAATATTTCAGAATACCTGTGAAATCTGTGCACATTTCAGAAACTGAATCCAAATTACAATGAGTTTCACAAAGATTGGCTTGTCATTTGAGGAAGAAAATGCAGCAGATAGTGATTTTTAATAAATCATAGGCTAGAAATTATATTCTTTAAATTGAACAGAATTTCACCCCTGTGTACGCAAATGCATAGAAAAAACATACAGGTACTTTATTAAATTTTCTTTCAGGTGAATAGTCTGAACAGATTTAGTGTGAGACGCTTCATCTGAGAATTGACAAATGTGTATTTTTTAAGCCTACTATCTCACTAAAGACCAAACTGTGCAACTCTTTCTCATGCTAATGAGGAGTTGAAGTCAATAGGACTTGACATGTAAGTGCTCAGCATCTTCAGTAAAGGCTTAATAATCTGTGTCTAAATGCTTTTGCTTTGATAGAGCTCTGTCTGTCTTGCTCTCTTGTTGTCTCTCTTTTGAAAACAGGTTATCTCTAAAACTTTTGCTGGTGCTATATTGAGAGAAGAGAGCTCAGTAGGCTTCCTGCCACTTTCTTAAAAGCTGTTAACACTACACATTAATTGCCATTTGCTCCCAACTTCATTATAAATATAATTTTATGCTGATCTGCAAGCTCCATCTGACAGTACGGAGCACCAGAATATCAAGATATCTGCACATCAGTGAACATGACTGACACAGATTAGACAACTGTGCTTTTTTATCAATGAGGTTCCTATCTCTGAAGATACTTTCAGAACATTGCAAAGCTAAATAAAATTCAAATTATACAGTGTAGTCTACTAAAACACTGAAAAAAAGAGTGCTTCGACTTCTTTTTTTTGTGTGTGTGTGGTTTTGAAAAAGAGACTAACTCTTTGATCTTCTTAAGAAGGAGGGCATTTTAATGGCCAAGGATGGGCCTTGCGAGGAGGCCCTAGACTGATATGTTTCTCCTGTAGGGAAATTTATCTATGGGCTACATGAGATAATAACAACTGGAAAAAATAAAACTGAGTAAAATTCACACAGTTAGCGATCATAACACCTATTCACTAGACAAGGATATTCCCTTTTGGTACAGGAAGCCAAACCCTACTTTGCTTACTGAAGGGCAGCTCAGTCTAAGCCACTGGACTAAGAGAAAACTGAAAGCAGTTCCACTGATAGAGCCTGCTGCTAATACATGTGCATCCTGCCTCACCATGCAGCTCATGGGCTCATGTTCAGCTAGCAGAGCTGCACCTGTGGCACTGGGAGCCTACAAAGGATGCATTTTATAAATCAAATCATCAGTGAAAAAGCAGCCTTTCATTTTGCAGGCTACAAACGACATGCACCTGTATTGTATACTCTGCACTGAATGCTTAATGCAGGGACTAAATGGTATTCATGACATCAGGAAGAGATTTTTCACTAGGATGAGATTCAATCTAACCTGCAAATGATGTCCAGATTCTTATCCTTTCTGTTTTTCCCCTTCCTTTGTGGCACATGAAAACCAGTAAAACAGCTATGGTTGACCTTGGACTGGGGTCATTGTGGTGCTGTCACTGTCAGTGCTCTACTATCATCTTCATGCTATGGAACAGCAGAAGGGACTCCCACCAACACTGCAGAGCAGCTCCAGCTACGGTATTCTGTATTTGCTCCAGTACTGGTCGGTTCTTGTTCCCTTCACTGAAAAGAAAGGCTATAGTTATCACTCATATCTCCAGCGGGAATAATCTCTTTTTCAGTTCTACTGAAGGATGTATGGTCAAGCCCCGGGGACACAGAGACTGTACAGCAAATATTAGAGCATATTGCATTGCTCTGCCAGAGATGGCCAGGTTGAAGCACGAGGTATACAGGGCTGCAGCCGATGCTCAGCAGAGTCTCCAAGCTAATGACATTCCCATGCTACACATCTGCCGTGGCCTGTAGCTGCTGGGGAGCGAAGCATCACACAGCAATGAGACTTAAGGATTGGTCTAAAGTGGGTGTCTGGTTTCTGTCTCCTCAGTGCCTAAGCTGTGCTGCTTCCAGACCAATTTACTATCCAGTCCCATCCCAATCATCCACACGTGGTGCTGCATATACACAGGCATTGATACATCAGCTACTAAAGAAAGAGGTATTTAACAGGCTGAGTTGAAGATTTGGATTAAAAGGCTTTATAGAGAGGGGACAAAGTACCATGGACCATGAAAACCAAAACAAAACCCCAAACCTTCTATCTTTTTACCAGTTCACTGCCAAAAGACTAAATTAGTCTTTAGATTAGTCTTTAATTACTCTTTTAGATACAGATTTACTTTTTTTAAAAATTAAACAAAAAATGACCTCTATCAACTATGTAACAGGTGCTTTTGTGTATTTGTTACTGCAGTTTTAAAGATCCTAACGTCACTAAATTTATCAAAGTTTAGCGTTACTCGTTCACCAGTCAGGGCAAGACATCCACAGCTGAAAGTTCACCTATCCAGCATGGCCATTCTGTGTTCCATCCAGTATCTCGGGAAGTCCAACCACCCTTATCCTTTCCCCTGAAAAACCTCAGAAAACTGCCGTTGAACTGCAAGGCAATGTATCTGTCTTCTATATTTGCATCTCTAATCAGAAGCTGATTAATTATTTTAATAACATATTAATTTACACTGAAGTAACTTCAGGATATTACTCCTGAAATCAGTGGATTTAGTCCACATAAACACCAGCTGAGCTGGCTGCAGAGTTTTATTCAAAAGAGAGTTTGCACATGGAAAATACACAGTAAATTACAAGCACTTGACTAATGTCATTTTCAAGAACTTTGTAGACTGTGCAAGCAGTTGATATGAAAATAATGAACCTAGTTAAAAAAAAAAGGACTATTTTTACCTAGAAATACAACATAAATCTAAGGGGCTGCAAATCAGTAATATTTCAGAAGTTAGACAAGAAAATATGTATCTAGTTCCTATTCATCTTCACAGGATGCAGAGAGTGCAGGATAGCACTCTTTCGGAACATTTTATTGAAGCAGTGGAGGATAGTCAGTAGCAAGGCACTCGCCTTCATTGTGGGATGACCAATCCACTCTCTGTTGGGTCTCTGCACCTGAGACCTAAATCTTTCACTTCTGTTAGAAAGATTCATCCATTAGGCCACTCTTCTGGACCAAAGCTGAGACAAGACCTCTTAGCTGTAGAGGCAAACCTAGAGGTTTGTGTTCCAAGGATGAAGTGCTAGACTGCCTCTCCATGGGAAGCAGCAGAGTAAATGGACTTGCTGCTCATGCAGGGAAGGATGATTGAGTACAGGAGGGGTTAGCTGCTACCTCTTCTTCCCCTCAAGGTGAAAGCCACTGCTCTGGCCCAGTATAACCTGGCTATTTCCTGAGAAACATAAGGAAACTTGGTTTCTCAGAGACAGAAAAGGAAGCAGCAGAGCTTTGTTCATTTGCTATTCTTTGTAATTATCTGTTTCAGAGAGCTATTTACATTTCCTTTTCCTGATCTCCTGCCAAGGCAAGATGTTCTCTGTTTTGACCAGAAACTCCATCCTGAAACTTGGAAATCTTTCCAAAGTGTATCCATAAACAAGTGAAGTTTTTGATAAACTGACAAGAAAAGCTCCTAAACAGTGCTGATACTTATCTTTATAAGAAAGCAAAACAAAAAACAACAAAGAAGCTCTTCTACTCCAAGAGCATTTGTGAAAGTTTGATTAATGTGTGTCAAGAGGTTTGAGGGTTTGAAATGGGACAGTCTGAATGTCCTGAGCATTGAAGAATAACTCTAATTATTGGATATTTGACTCTTCCCAGAGTTAGCATCAATGGGAACTTTGTCTACTTGATAGCTCAGTAAAAAATGCTAAAGTCAAAGGTGGAGCCAGGTCACAATATATTATGATTAGAAGATCAGACAAATAAAGTTTGCCTCATCAGATCATCAGCTACAGATCATCAGTTATAATTAATTTGCCATATTATTTCTCAATTGCCTCTAACAAAATGCTGCATATATTTGGTTTCTGCTTGTAGAAATAATTGCAAAAACTTTCTGTGAGCCGTCACAGAAATAATAAAGTCTGAAGGAATGACCCAAGAATGTGAACTTTGATGGCATACCATATTTATTTATTAATTTAGCAACTGAACATTTGCATAAAGCTCAGGTAGAGCTATTCCTGTGAATAATCTTGCACAATAACATCAGACATCTCTACTAATCCTACAGAACATCAAAAGCAATGCTGGCTGCTATTCAACACTGGGTTCAGTGCCATGACAACAGATGGAATTCATGGCTGAGGGGTGAAAAAAAAAAATGCTTCCATCCCCCTGTCACTTTTTGTAAGAATCCCTAAAGAGAAAATTATGCAAACAAGTAGAAACTGAATGTAGAACAGGAATGTCTCTAAACGTGTGCTATCTGCAGTTACACAAAATAGCCTATTTGTGAAACAGAATGTAGAGTGGTAAAAGTAGATATGGAAATCTTATTTAAATTCATACAAAGAGCAAAGAGGAGGAGGAAGGAGAATGGGTTGCATTTCTCTTCCTCTGAGTTTGGGGGGAGAAAGCTGAAATTCATAATATTATGGCCACAGACAAATGACATGAGACTGAATTTTTGATGTTGTTAAAATGAGTGTTCCTACGTTTTGTGAAGGGATCATTCTGAGACATTTTAATTTATATAAGTACATTGTACAGTAAAATTTTGTTTAGCAATATTGTGATATATTTAGATTGAACATTTTGGACATTACTGTCTTATACTATGAGAAAACTATAAATGAAAATCTAAAAATTAAATTACTCATTGGTTTACATCATCCACTAACAATAAAGCTGTTGAGATGAATGGGAATTACCATCTTGGACTAATTTTTATAGTTTGTTGGTTTTTTTTCTCAAGTAACAGCCCACAGAATTAAGGTGATGAGTCAGGTGTGTCTACTATGCAACTA
>JANHFX010021437.1:111260-162964 GCA_027560015.1 Chloroceryle amazona | reverse complement strand
TAGTTTGTTGGTTTTTTTTCTCAAGTAACAGCCCACAGAATTAAGGTGATGAGTCAGGTGTGTCTACTATGCAACTACTAAAGACCACTGTTGCTTCAAAAGACCAGGCAGTTAGGCTTACCAAGTTTAGAAGATAAAATAACCATACTTTCTGATGCACAAAAAGTCCAAAAAACAAAAGGTTCAGTCTTGCAGGTAGAAATGAGAATTCTGGGAACTGAGATGAAAGTTATAACAGAAAATGGATTCTTAAGGGTTGGATCCAATGATACGTTGGTCAGAAAGTAGTTTTTCCATTTGCTAAGATGTTTGCGTGATCAGATAATACATGTGGAGCAAAATACAGAATGAAAATGTCAAATCTTTAAAGATACACTCTGGTTACCTATCCCTGTGTCTAATAGAAGCACAATGTTCCATAAATAGATTTTCAGAATTATGTTCACATTTTCCTCACGAATAGAAATGTGGCTTTGCTTGATGCTGTCCGTCAGAACCATCTGTAGTACAGAACAGAAGCATGGGCAATTTTTTACTGCAAGATGGAAGTCAGAACTAACCATATGGTTCTGCATTCATTTTATTTTGGAATGCCTATTTAGTACCCTGGTTATTGGGTACTTCAGGAAAAAAAAAAGAAGGAATGTTTTAACATTTGCTGGCCTAGCTACAAGAGCTGTAAGCAAACTTGCAGTGGTCTGCCACTGCAGGAATACGTAAAGAGTAAAAAAAGCCTAGCTAACTATCTTATGCCTATATCCTTGACCTTTGAAGAAGTTTAGCTCAAGGTCTTGTTTTGTTGCCTTGACTGCATATAACTGAGAGTTTTCTTTTATTTCACTTTCCGCATATAGTGAAAAGAGTCAGCCCGTGATAATGGCTTCATTAATTACTTCTTATTTTTCTACTTAATCTCTGATTTATTTTTAGTAGTTATTACTCTGAAATGCCACTGTAATTTTTGTTTGTTTGTTTCTGAGATACCTGGTGTCTGTTGCGTCTGTTTGTGGCTGACCTATGGTAAGAAACAAGAAAAGATGTGAAAGACTTCTCTGGCCAAGCAGTGTGATCAGATGCTCAGCTGTGCGTAGCTGCATTCAAGAGCATCAAGCTGCAGATGTTAGAGTTGAGGGGCATTCTGAAAAGATAGTATAAACTATGTGTTGGACTTGATTTAGCTTTCTAGTTTATATACTACAAAAGCATTTATTGGGCCCTTAGTAAGGGCTACTCCTTCTCCTGAAGTTTACATAAAATGTAGTGTATGAGTAAATCAGCCTCACTAAAACTGACCATAAGCCAAGCAGAGTCAGAAATTAATCATGATAGACTAACAGACAAAGTTACATCTTTTTAAGGTGAAGGGGGAATTTAATGTTCTCATTAAAAAAAAAAAAAAAAAGAATACTCACAAAGTTAACATTCTCATACAATGGAAAAATCCTTAATTCCATGATAGACAATGAGACATCCAATTTAAAAAGGGTCAGTGAGTTTCAGAGCTCCCTTTCCTCCTTTCTGGAGGGAATACATTCTTTGGAAACCTACCTTTTGAGGAAAGGATGGAAGGCAGCAAGATCTATTGAGATGACAATGAGATCAAAAAAGAAGGAGTGATTATTCAAATCCCTCAGAGAAATAAAAGCCTGAAGTAAGAAGAACTGAACCCAAAAAGGAGCAGGCAGGGTGGGGAGTGGGCAAAGGGGAATGAGAAGCAGAAACTGAATGCATAGGGCAAGGCCTGAATGGAAAGCAGTGAAAGAATTAGGAGTTGAAAAGGAAAGGAGGAGGGGAAAGTAGGGCTGAGGAAGAGAAAAAAGCAGGGAGAGGCACATCATGGGGAATGAAGCACAAATGGAAAGTTTATTGTATTCAGCCTGTAGCAGCTTTTTAAGTACTTTGTATGATGAATCTATGAAGCTAAACCAGAGCTTAATCATATTGCTTGTCCTGAGTTCAGATTTATCAAAGTTTCCATTTTTACATCTGTTGTCAGAGGGGGCCACACTGTTGAGTGGCAGGTACTGTAAAGTTTCAGAAGGCCATGAGACAGCACATCCAGTCCTCTGCTTCGTTGCTTAGATACGCTAATGAATTGTATTAGGAATTTCTCACCTCACATTTGAACTCCCTTATGCTTCAAGTATTGTTTTTCAGATAATAATATGAGCAGAATCCAGGCATGTGAAAATAAATTCTTTTTCATGAAAAAAAAACCCAAAACACAACAAGCATTTTATGAAATAGATTGATATCCTTGTCATTTTTCTAAAATCTTCTTTTTACAACCTCTGCTCTTTCCTCTAAATACCCTGTAACAGCCCAATTCTTGACATGCTGTATGCTGGAATAGTCTTCAACACTAAATTAGAGCAGGCTTCAAACCCACCGAAGGATATATCTGATGATGGGTGCCTAAAAAAGGAGTTGGTGATTAGCCTAACAAAAAGAACTGATGCCTTCAATGTTCGAACTATACCTTTATTTTGGAGCAGGAAGCATGTATCAGGACATGTTGTAAAATCTCCCCAAAGTGAGCTAAAAGCCTGAAACTGCAATCTACAAATTAATTTTACTAGGAGTGTCACAGAACTGGGAAAACATGTAAGCTTTTTTTTGTGGAGTAACTCTTAATGTGGCTAGAGAAACACAAGCACTCAAGCAGTGTGAGTTACTCAGACAATGACTTAAATTCAAAAAAGAGGATAGAGAAATAGATAATCTAATGATGTGCATTGATGGGTGAATATTAAGCTTTTTTTTTTAGCAGTTGGCCCTTAACAGAAATAAATGGATTTATTGGGTGACAAGATAAAGTCAGGTTATCAGTGGAGACACAGGGGTTTTCTTTATAAGCTGTTCCTAATTAAGGCAATATGCTGTCTATGTACTTACATTCAAATAATTAAAGCTCTAAACTCTTAAACTTAATTGTTATTAATAATAAAAGAAAAGCTAAATTTATCCTGTCTTGATTCTCTTTTGCTTTTTGAGTGTAATAGTCCAGCTGCAAGTGCAGTTTCCCTTTTAATATTGGCATGAAATAAGATGGGAGTCAGTATCATCTCAAAGCATGGGCCGTAGCTTGTAGGGTTCCAACAGTAAACACATGGAAGCCTTGTGGAAAGTTATCTCCTTTTGTGTCTTTTTAACATATTGCATAACTGGGATCAGATTGAGTCTCATTTTGGCTGCCTAAAGATCTGTAGAGTAGGACTTCAATCTTCTTCTAGTCATACATTGAGTCTAACCTGTGTGGAGAAAGAAGATGCTGAAGCTGATGTCAAAGGGAAAAAGACAAAGAGGGAGAAGAATGAAGAGAATGAAAATGAAAGAAGATGACACTGGGCATTTATTCCAGTAAAGTTTGACTAAGAAAAGTTACAGGAAAGGTGATGGATTTTTTTGGCAGTGAAAAACCTCTTTTACGAACACTTATACACTTATGTTTTATTATTTCCCATGAATTTAAGAATATGCAAGAAAGGAAACTTACCCTGTTGTGTTCTTATATATTTATTCATGAAGAACCAGCAATGCTGTGATCTTACATAGTAACAAGTTATACAAAGACGTTAAATATATTGAGTAGTGTAACCGTGGAAGTAATGAGATAAAGTTAAGTCTCTGATTAAATACAGTCTCTGGGAGAATAAGATAATATGAGCACCCTGTTACAATCTCTGATAGGAAGGAAGTTAATAAACAGTGGTTATTAAAAAAAGAAAACCCGATTTACTGTAAGAAGAGCTGGAGAAATAAAATTTCCCACAGAGAAAGTAATTCACAAAGTCACCTAAGCAAAGGATAACTTTTAATCAGAATAAAATATATCTTGCCATAGGTAAGAATACATTCTCATGTGTTCAGTAAGTTTGGGATTTTTTCCCTCCAAATTTAATTAAACTGCTTAAAGATATGCTGTGCAGTCAAATTGTGCAGAATTTGATTTCACAGAAAATTCAATGAATTCAAAGAAACATTGGGAAGCTTGTGCAAGGTTTCTGTCAGTTTAGATTCCTGAAATAATAGTAGATGGCTACGACTGCAATTCTTCTGAATTCAATTATAACAAAGTGCAGATATCACTGTTCTTCAAGGGAAAGTGTGATTCAAAGTGCATAAAAAATTAGCATCTGCAGAGTTTCTCCTCCCTGTTAAAGGAGGTGACCTATTTAATATTATTTCTAAATAAATGAGTTTCTATTCATCTGCCTTCTCTCCCAATACAACTCAACATGCCTCTGTTTCTGTGTGTTCATGAACCTAGAAACAGAGAAACCTGACAGGGAGTATAGAGTGTTAACTACTCTTTCTTAATAGCTTACTATGACATACGCTTAGATGAAGCCATAGTTCTCAGCAGAGAAAAAAAACCACATTGTCCAGACATTTCAAAAAGTATCTTTTTATTCCTTTTTTCTAGCAGGGTATCTTTATTTGTCTCCTATTGATAGCAGGCATTAATGTATGAGTAACTAATATTTGCCTCCAAAGAAAAATTCTCCTAAGTAGAATTCCCCATGGCAAAATCATTGCATGCTGAAGACTCCGCTGATATTGCACATACCAGGTATAAGACTGCTGGACTCTCACTCTGCAGTGGCAGCACCCACCCTTGAGAGTATGTATTAATTGGATCGCACAAATCCCTGGAGGCTTGATGAGCCCTACACAATGAGGTCCCTTCTGTCTCTTCTGGCTAAAAGATGTACACAATATTCTTTAATACACTACTTGGTTGGCTTAACAATTGGGGTCTTTTCTGAGCCAGGGAGCAGCTTAAGTGATCCATCATAGACACATTCAGTGAAGGTATTATGAGACAGAGCTTCCACACCCCATCATGTTACTATATTTAACATTTGACCAAGCACTAGCTGAGCGAGAGTAATTGCCTACATACACACCCCGGGATAACAGGAAAAAGAAGCTCAAGTTGGGTTAGGCCACAGTAAAGCTAGGGTGAAACACACCTAATGCTTGCCCCAGGAGCAGAGCACACATCCTGTCTAATACAGTTGCTTGACTGACAAGTGAAGACCTGTGCAGCTGTGGTAATATATATACATCCAAACCCTCAGAATAACCATTGCTCCTCCGCCCATTCTTGGCTCTTGGAAGGAATCCTTTGCAACTTCAAAGGATGCAAGGCTGATCTCCTACTCTGGTCACTAAGGGGTAGAGGGGGGACTCTAAAGATGTGGTCCCGGTTCAGCCTGCTCATCCTGCCCTGCTTCTTTAGCAAAGAAGAAGGACATTGTGGTCTACAGCAGTCCTGGAACAAAAGCAATACACACAAAAGAGAGATCTCACTCTTCAAGTCAGCTAGACAAAAATACATGTAACTTCCAGAAACTTTCTGATATTGTGCAACAACTTCTATCATTTGATTGCATAAACCCACTTGCCTGCTAACACTTGCTTCTAAAACATCTTTGGTAAACCCGGTTTGCCTACTTGAGAGGATACACGTAAGTGTCAGCATTCAGAAAGAAGAGCTTCAGTTTTATGTGGACTTATTAACAGACTTGACTCAAAACATATGGTTAAGGACTGAAAAGTAGAAAATTATTTATCTAATCTATGGAAATTTGCAAACCTGGAAGACGTCTGAAGACAAAGAAAAAAATTGAAGCAAAATTTGGACAATCGTGTAGACAGAATGGCTTGACAAGAAAGACAAGCTCCTGAAAAATGAAATGCTGTTTTCTTCTCTGTTATATAAGGTAGACAAGTACATATGACAAAATATAAAGATTTTTAGTTTCTTTAATAATAAACTCATGGTAAGGTCACCATGTGAATAAGGTATGTAGCAAGTACTACAGTCTGTCTTTCCTGTGTGACTTTCATAAAATCCATATTCAGCAAGTCTTGTTTTCTGGCAATCAATGGGACATTCAGCTTATATGTGAGGGGAGAGGGCATTCCAGTGAAAAGAGAGGGCACAGAATGGGAAAGAGAAGCAACATTGGCACAAAAGAGGCAAAGAATGCCAATTCAGAAGGCGGGTGTGAAAGTAAAATCTGCTTCCATGCCTGCTACAGCATATATTACACAACTGGCACTTACTTGGCAAATCACCCACTCAGGCACTGACCTTGGCAGCATCACAGGGATAACCTCTGTGTGAGGAAGGACTGTTCTTCAACAATGCCTCCAAAATGTTTGGCACCAAAGTACTTTTTTAAGAAAGCAAGCATTTCTTCCACTTCGTATTACAGCTGAAACCCAGCATTTTCTTTTGGCTGCAAAGGAGACATCCTGTCCGTGACTTTTGGTATATTCTTCATATAGTGTTCCAGATTATTTGATATTGCGTACAAATGCCATTGCACAACCATCCCATTTTGTGGATGTTCTCATGTTAGAGAGCAATGGGTGTATTCAGAGACTTGCTCTGTTTAAATGATCTCCTTGTTAATTATTTGAAGAATTCTGACAGAATGCTTGGGGCTGTGGTGCCTTGGTAGAAAGTCTACTGAAGAAAAAATGGAAAGCACTCCGAATATTGGTGAAACTGGTCACTTCCACTGACATCCTACCCTGTGCACAGCAGTAGAAGAAAGATCTGGGATGTTAGTAAGAGGACTAGTCTTTTATTTCTTTAACAAATTAAATCTATTCACTTTAATGGTTTGCTGGAGGTTAGATACTTACATTACATACTCAGATCAGGTAGAAATTCAGTGCCCAATTCTACAAACATGAGAATGAATGCCATTAATTTGTGTAAGCAAAGTTAGGAACATATTCATGGCACTACAGTATACATCTTATAGCTACCTTAAAGAGGAATGGGATCACATGAATCCTAGGATGAGATTAGGTAAGTGTTTTTAAGCACATTTCCAAGTCTGAAAATCAGTCCTCTAGATAAGAATCTAAAGGTCTCAGAGAAACCTGGAGTTATTTTTGAACATGATTGGAATTAAGATTCCATGACTGGATTGCTAGAAGAAACAAATGTTGTAGTTTTCCAGTTTGCAAAGAAACGTGAAAGTGAGCAGAGGAAGTTTATTACAAAATGCAGATGAAATTAATTCCTATAGACTTGATAGTGATTTGCCTTTTGTCTTTAAAGACTGAAACTTTTCAGTTAAGTAAAATAGTAGGATGTCTCCTTGCTATGCACAACAAATTCAGTCTTTGAACCAGGAGAATGAAAGTCCCATACAAATGTGTAGGCATTGTAAGCAGTTTACACTCTTATTCAGTGCCTCCCACAGAAAGCTTGTTTAGGTGGAACATGGACATTGCTTTTAAATAATGTAGGTGTAAATACTGTTATGGGCTTTAAAGGATATAGTCATTCTGAGAATTTTTCTTCCTGGGAAAGATTGCATCAGTGAACTAGCAGATCTTTGTAGGTAAACATTTTAAGAAGCCTTCTAGATAGTGTTTTGCCCATATGCATCCCCATACTTACTACCAGATGGCATAAAAATGGCATCACATGTTGATCTCTTTTTTTTTCACTTCCACTGTCACTCATTTTGATGAATGGAGGGTCACAGCCAAAATGACAAACTATGAAAAATGCCTGGGGCCCAGATGAGGAAATAAGACTCATTTTATGTCCCAACTTGATCATTTTAATGATGTTGGGAAGGGATGGGAACTAGGCCTGATCAGACAGGATCTGCGGCTGACTTTCTCCACCTCTCTGACCTGGAAGGGATAGACATTCAGTTTGGACAGAACCTTTACACTGGCTCTCACTGTGTCTCCATGCCCTGTGTTCAGTGCTGGCACCCCCAGACTGGCTGTGCCAGCCTTGAACATCCATCACTCCCAGGACATGGATTTCTTGAAGGACTCCACACAACATTAATTCTCTTCCATTATCTTCAAAAATAACATCTCTTTTCAGAAGACCATTAATCATGTAGAAGAAATTAATTTTTAGAGGATGGGCAACAGATCACAGAAAATGGACCAAAATGCCAAAATTAAGGAAATATGGAGTTTTTCCAGGTGAAGATTTTATTTGTAGCTGTTGGAGAGGTATTTAGCATCTCTTTCTCAACTGTCTGCCTTGGAACTGAGAACATTTTTTCCTACCATCGTTCACAGGGAAATACAAGATCTTTGCATTTAAATGTTCTGTCCTTCCACTACCAGGTAATGTCACAAAGTCAATAGCAGGGAATTGCAGATTACCTTTTTGCTCTCCAGCATATAGTAAGACCTGCTTGAATCTCAAATCTAGGGGTGTCTGTAACAAATAATGCTCCTGTGTGATAATACAAACACTACCTACTGGGTAAATCAAAGAGCTTTCTCTCCCACAGCTATATTGCTGTGGATTGTAACTCTTGTGCAAAGGCCTTAAAGCAGGTTTCTCTCCTCTGCCCAAAATAACCACATTCAGCATTTTGGATTACAGCTGAGATGATTGCTTCACCACCTAACAGCCACAGCAAGCAAAATATGATGACATGAAATTCAACACAGATTTTTGATGAACAGGCATCATCAAGTAACTGTAGATCTGTGAACACAAGTGTTTAATCTTGCTATTTAAAGTTCTTGGACTCCTTTATTTATAGTCATTTCTGTATCTTGTCACTGTGGTATCTGAGTAGCTCACAAGACTCCCATGAGCAAAGCAAAGAATTATCCCAGTTCGGGGGGGGAAGGAGAAGAGGAGGCTGAGAGAAGTGGCAGTCACTCAGAGCATTTGCAGAACAGCCAAGATCACAATCAATCCTTCCTCTCCTTTATGAGTTCCCCATCCTTCCTTCCTTTTACTAGACTATTGGCCAAATAAATATGTGCCTTCTATCCAAAGGTCTTTCTCCTGTTTTTATCATCATGATCAAGCTAATTGGGAGCAGGAGGGTAAATGAGGCATAGCTGATGTACATGGCATGATGCCCAGCTGACGTTACTATTAAGCTGATGCCGGAAAAGTTAGGAAACCATAGCCTGGCACTGAATAATGGGCCTTTTGCAACTCAAGTGTGGGGCAGAGAGAGATTTTCCTGCAGCTGGCACCTTGTCTACAAGTGGTGTACAAGAGAAAGTAATGAATGACTTGACTCTTTATGTTTCCTACGTTCATTTTATTGCAGTTCATCAGGCACCCATGAGTCTGACTGATGACTCCATGTAAAAAGCAACAGTCATTTCTCTTAAAAGAAACAAGTGACAGTTGAAGAATATGCTGCAATTATAATCTCCCTTTTCATGGGTTAAGTTGGCAATTTAATGGACTGTGCTCATTAACTGATTGAAGTTACAATTCCCTGGTTTTATATCTGATGTGCATATCTTTAAGTTAAACATTGCTTGTGATGCAGGATGCTAACAGCTAACATCATAAATAAGGATCACTGGAGATCGACTAAACTTTCATTTCACAATTAATTTGTTCCGTCAAGATAAGGTACCTGGCACCTCACTCAGCACTTTTTCCATTAAAAGCCCTTGTTTGCCCAAAGGGGAGCATCTGTTAAGATCACTGCTGCCACATGGAAGCCTTTTCCCTTATGTACTACATAAAAAATGAAATGAGGACATAACTTCTTTCATCACAAATTAAATGCATGTGTTAAGTGAAAGAGAAAAACAGCTATGTAAAAGCCAAATTGCCTGATAAATATGGGTGAAACTTGCCTTTTTTCCCATCTATACTCTGATCTTCTCCAAGTATGTTAATCTGCTTTAGGTACCTGACTTTGGAGGAACAAGACTGAGCTTCTTGGATGAGTCAGCCAAATCACCAAAGATTTTTACAAAGCTTCAGAGCTATTAGTGAGTGTGTTACTGCTTGGTTGGAGATGGTGATGGTGATTTACAGGAACTTTGTGGGTAATGAAAGGCTGAACAGAGTGGTAGCCATTAAAAAAAGTAATTATTTACTATTGATTAGCATATTATGGTGAGGATAATTAAGCAGAGGAACAACTTATTCAGTGTTTTGATGGATTTGCCATTTTTGGGAATTTTCTTTAAGGTTGGCTGCTTTTCTAAAAGCTACATGCACAAATTGCACAGCAAATGATAGCTAAAATAGTCCCAGCTCCTTTTGAAAGTGGTTGTACTTTAATTAGCACAGTGTTTCCTTCTGGTTTATCCTTCTGTGGTGTAGAAATACATGTTTTTGTATACTCATAACAGAAGGCATTGCAACATTTATCTGGATGGAGCAACCCTCTGGTAAAGGATTATTCTATAATGCTGATCTGCATGTGTCTCACTTTCCCCCTCACCAGAAGCAGGTGCAGCCAGGAGGGATTGAAGCATGGAGGCTGAGAACTGACTCATGGCTCCTTTTATCTGTTGCTGGTTGTATGTCACACCTTCTAATTGCAGAGCTACACATAGGGAACTTCCAGATTAGGTGCAGAACTGGTTCTTCAATATTATTTTTCTGTCATAAAAGGAGTCACCTAGGGAAAGATGGAGGGGCAGGGCACAGAGACATAGAAGAGTCAGTTGAGAGGCTCTCGGGGTCAAAAGAGTCATAACCAGGCAAATACCCCTCTGACCCTGAACGACTTCACTCTAGTGTCTAGCAGCAGTGATTAGCCCACGCTCAAAACTCTAGGAAGAATTATAGCTGCATGGGCAATTGCCACATCATCATATTTTTATATTACAGGAGTTTTTAAGGGGTTCCGTCTTCCTCAGTCCCTTCCAGCAGCAGCTGCTGCTGCTGTGGATTTGCAGCTGCTCTTTCTGTGTGAACTTTGCTGCCATATGGCACCGTAATTCTCCCTTACTCACCACAGCTCTGCCCACTCTCCTAGTACCCATGGCTTTATAGAATAGTGCATCAGTTTGTTCTTTGAAGAAAACGTTATGTGTTTTGGTTATTAATCATGAATCCAGTATTTTTATTGCACAGGCCTGAAGTCTTAATTGAAATGATGCCAATTCTTTTATTCTCAATTGTCACTCGTTCTGTGTAGTGTATGGGAAATCTTTTTCTTTATACCCATCCTTACATGGTCTGCAAAGCTCTGATCAGTGGGCAAAAAGGTGTCTCCAAACATACCATCTCTGGAAAGTACAGTTTTCAAGAAATCATACCCTAGAAAAATATCAGAGGTGATTTGTTTAGCTGGGCTGGGAACGTTCACACAATATGGTGGCCCATGAAATCAGACATCCACACTGTAGGTCATCTGGGCTCATCTTTCACAGTCTATCAATGCATTTGCTCCTGTTTAAGACTGTGATGTCAGGGTGCTGAGGGTAGGCAGGTTGGTTTATCTGTCTGTGTCTGGGCTTTCAAGCTTTTCTGTAGTACCACAGCACCCAGAACAGAATTCAAACAGACATGAGAATAAAAGGAAGGGTAATTGGATTAGGGGTTTTCTCTTATTCTCCTACCTTTTTGATATGGTCCCTCTCCATGTTTGTTGCATGTATGTGAATAGTTAAGATCTGTAATTACCTCCCATTTTTTCTGCAAAGACACCCAATAAACAACAGGGCTGGATCAGACACATGAACGTGTTTTTGCCTGTCAGTGGCAAGCAACATTGTTCTAGACCTGTCATATCCTTATGCCTTTTTCTAGAAAAAAGGAGACACTGTGTAGCTTTAATGCTACCCATCAGAAAAAAAAATGAAGCTCATTATTATACTAGACAATATATTTGGCTTATTTGGTCACCTACTGTAAATGATTCACTAGGCAGCAAAAACCCTATTAAGCCAAGAGCAACTGCCTGAAGTCCATAGGAGCAAATGGTTCAACTTTTATACCCAGAGTTGCAAGATGTCAACTGATAGCATCTTTGCTTTATTCTTTGTTGCAATGTGAAGTGCCTCACACAGAAAGCTGGGATGGCATATGAATAATAAATACTGCCGAGTAACAGCTGGAGTTTCTCAGGGAGCCTGTGTTCCCCTCAGTGAAATGCTTCCCTGTATAATTTACTAGGTGTCTTTCATTAAAGCGGAGATAGTATATACAATTACGGTTAACAAAATGATACCTCTGTACAAAAAGGGTCAGTGCGTTGCCTGGAAACTGTTAGTCTGTCTAAAACTGAGCGCCTGCTATTGCAGACCCGTGTTACTTGTGAGCAGGAGTGGCTATGGGAACTCAGAGTGAGACACTTGTTTGTCGGCAGGAAGAACCCTGCCATAGCTGTGAGAGCCTCCTCACTCCACGTGCAGGGTCACCCAGACAGGGTAAATGGCATTTTACTCCACACCACGATGCTGTGGAACGGTGGTAAATCCCAAAGTCTTTGTATGTGGGAACCAAGGGGCAGCATAGGTGATCCTGATCCTGTAAAATAGTTCTAGACATAACATGGCTTTTCTGACTCTGTTCTGAATGCTGTTCCCTTCGACAGGGACAGAGCAGCAGCTTCAGGCTCTGAGCAAGAGGCAGGCATTTAGCTTGAGGATAACTTTTGTGCTTATATTAATACGCTTGTTTCTTCAGTTCAGTGGTGGAGGAGCATTATGGACATTTTCCTATGATATAATGTCACAATTAGTCGTGAGAGCCACTGAGCCTATTATAAGGGACATTTCATGCAATCATGTTTGCTGAAAAATTTTTCATGCTTGCAGGAACAAGAATATGTACCCAATTATTTTTGGAATGGCAATTTTCTCCATGTGGATTTAATTAGAAAATGAATAAAGAGAAAGTAGTGTCTTTTTGGTTTGCTTTCTTTATACAAACTCAAGTTTTAAGAAACTAATTGCATAAATATTGCTGCCTTCATAGCCTTTAAAATGATAATAACAATAAAATCTTGTTCTGAAAAGGCCAGGGAGGCATTTGATGTAAATAGACTCAGCTCCATGGAAACTTGTGGATTTTTGCCAATTGATACCAATTTAGAATCTGTCCTGACCTTTCATTCAGGGATATGAAAGTGCCCTGATGGCAACTACAAATTTTTAAAATGGCAGAGTTCTTTTAAGACACATTTTAAAGAATAATTGAACCTTGAAAAGAGAAAGATTCAATGACAGAAAGTCTATAGCAAGTGGCTTTTTTTTGGAGGGGAGGAGGGGTAACACAGTGAATTATATTTTCTTGAAGGTCGTGACTCTTACTCAGAGTTATATTGAATTGAACCTCAATATGTGAGAAGAACTGATTGATTTTTATGGATTTGCTCACAGATGAAGGTGCTTATTCAATGACAGTTAAGTTGGAAGAATTTGGTCTTATGAAAAACACAAATAAAACTTTTTTTGTGAAAGACAGATGAAGCAGGGTAGCATCTTTGCAGCCTAGCTACCTACCCAACCCCTTAGGCACAGATCTTCCTAACATGTAATGGAAGGAAGGTTTGAAAAAACCTTCTCAACACTCCTATAGACTTTTGTTGAGGAGACAAGTAACCATTTCACACCCTGAACTGCAACCAGCAGTTGCATACGCTGCCAGTTAGTGCTCATTCTTGGGAATAGGAAACCTTGAATCCAGGCCTTCTTTATCTGAGGAGGATTTTCATTCACTCAGGCTGTATTGAAGGTTAGCCAGTCCTGCAAAGGGAGGTGATGTTTGCCGAAGTCAAGTGGAGCCAATGTCTTCCTCTCTGTGAAGAGACAGCACCCTTCCACTTTTAGGTGTTCCTCTTCTGCTCCCTCTTCCTGGTGGCAGGCACCCAAAGTGGAAGTGTGTCTTATGCCTAAATTGGGTTTGTAGTCTCTTCATTAAAAATGGGATGAGAATACAGTCTGTATCTATATGTCATATCATCCCTCATTTTGCAGTATTTGAGAGGAGTTGATAATAGGAAAGAGCTTCACATTGTCCTCTGTGTGAGCTGCCATCACTCAGCAACACAGGTGGATCTTTGATCTTTCTCCCACTCCTTTGTTTTTCGTTCCTGCAGTAAACCACCTTCGTTCTCTCACTTATTACTTCTACCTCCGCCTTCACGTAGGAATTTCTGCCTTTATCTTCCCTCCTTAGTGTAACATTTCTTGCTTGCCCACTCTGTCAGAGTAACTAAGGATTTCAGCTTCAAAAGCTGTTTTTGTAACCCTGCCTGGATACCTCAATGTTCATGGGGTAATGCTTGCCTGATAACACAGCTCTGTACTTTGCAAGCTGATTTGACAATAATAGTCAGAGCCACTGGGAAGTTTTTTCCCATGGATTGCATATTTCCATGTCTGTTTGTTGTCTCCTCACTCACTTGTAGTCATGCTGAGGGTATGCAGCTGGAGCTGGGTAGTCATTGGTAAGTCTTATTTTGCTCATTGTTTTCATGTCACATAGAGTAAGGAGGCAAGAAAACCTCTACAGGTCTAGTGATCAACTATTTTCTGATTCCTGGCAGAGCATATGAGTTATCAAGGACAATGTCTGAATCAAATAAGGTAATGCACAAATTACCTCCTTAGTTCTCAAGCTGTAAATTCAAAACCTGCAAAGCTGTGTTTGATGGGAGGAGCAAAAGAAAAACAATAGGTTATATTATGGAAAAAGTAAATTTTAGCAGCTATGACATGAGTTGCAGAGTGGATAATTTCATAATCAGTTAGAATATTCTGCATTTTGAGAGACAAATGACTGAAGAATTATTGTATGTGGTTTGGAGTTAGAAGCACTAGAAAACACTAGAGTTTGGTGCCAGAGATGTGTTTGCAGTAAGACTGGGATGAGGTTGGATACAGAGAAACCATGTAAGGCAAGTTGTTAAGGCATATTTAAAGGGAAATAAATCTTATAGTACCTAGGCAGATAGACTAGAACAAGTGAGCAGCATTCATTGGGGAAACATACTTTGGAACATAAAGAGGCTATATTACTCTACCCATAGATAATGCATTACATTATATGAATGCTTAAGCATAGGAAATAATGTAGTACCTTAAATAAAAACCAAAACAACACTGTAGTGAAGCTAAGGTATTGGACTAGAGCAGCATATTTATTATAAACAAAGCAAGTTAGAGTGAAAAAAAATAAAAATACAAGGAATATAGAATTAGTGTAATGCTTCATAAGCAAGCACTGATTTAACTGGTTCCATCTTTGCTCCAGAATTAAAATAAATAAATAAAGTAAAATAAAAAGAACCAGGTCTTTGCATATGTAGACATGAATGTAATTTAACAAAACAGGCTGAATCATGAATTTAATTACACAGCAAGTGCAAGTAAAGTGGTTGTAATGCTGTTATGGAAATGTGACTGTGATAAACTTATTCACATTACATTCTGTTGCTAATTCAATTTCCATGCAGAAGCCCAAAATGCTAGCTTTAGTTCTGTCACTACAGATATAACAAAACCACTATAAAGGAAGACATGTTTTGTAGTTCTTTCAATAGCTGGCTATTCAAAAGCTATGTCTTCCTAATAAATGTTATACGTACAATTAAAGAAACAAAAGCACAATTTTATAGCCAGTATTTACGCTCATGAATGATAAATACTGCATTAAAAAACAATGAAGCATCCACAGGAGAATTGTACATGAAAACACATGCTGAAAATGAAAGAGGAATAAACTTGAAGAAATTCTTAGTGGCATCTAGGAAATTTATGGGAGAAGAAAAATTTGCTCCCTGCCTGACTCCTCATCATTATCACAGGAGTATTACTACACCTCCACTTCACAGGCAGAATCGTGTTACTAATTAAAATGTTAATAACTTCTTAAAATGAGTCTATGTATTTGTTCTTTGATTCTGTGGACTATATGAACATCAGTCTCTGTGTCTGCCAATTTTTGTTACAGCATGGTGAAAGCTCTGGAAAATGTCTATACAGTAATGATCTAATTCATTTTAGGATAGGCAGTTTAGGGATATGTTGTTGAGATGATGTGAAATTTTATAAGAATATGCAATTCTTTGCCAAAAGGTAACAATCTCATTTCACTTCTTTTTTTTTCTCTAAGTTTCAAAGCTGAGGGGAGCGATCAACAGCTGGATACACACAACCAAGCAAGCTCCTGCTGAGAAGGAGAGAGCAGTGAATCACAGTTCCCTGGTAAACAAGCCATGTGCTCATTTTTACCCACTCTTGATATGTAAGGTAACTGTGGAAGAAAGAACTGCAGAATAACTATGTACACATAGAAGCAGCTGATGTTGGTAAGCCCTTTTCTTGAGACAACTCGTCTAATGGCATTCTGGTTGTACCATTAGATCCATCACAGAAACACATCCACAGTCTTGATGTTGAAGGGCTTGTACAAACAACTTACTACCATCATAAAATTGCTGTTGATGACTTGACTTGCCAATTTCCTTTATTGACTTTTGATTCGTGTTCTACAGAATTTACAGCTGGTTAAATAAAAGCTCTGGTTCCTTGTCAATGATGTGTGTACTGTTCATGGATATGTCTCTGTGAGGAAAAGATGTACATACCTTTGATGCCAATATAAAGCTTCTGACACTATAGTAACAACAGGAGTATTACACGAAGCATTTGTAATAATGTGGTTTGCAAGAAAAGACAAATTTAAGATGTTTCATTAGGACTGGAACTTCTCAATATCATAGCCTAAAACACCTAGTAGCTTACCCAGTAGGAGAATAGAAGAATCCATTTTTAACAAGAGACAATGTTTGGTTTTTGTTTTTTGGTGACATCTGGCAATAGAATCCATTCTGGGGAAGTGACCTTGACAGAAGTGACTGTCACCATAGGTGACTTTTGGTTTGTTAGTGACTGTCATGTTCTAGGGATGGTGCTGGAGGATTTCTGTCATTTGCTATGCAGTCCCCATGCTGACTGACCAAAGTGGCCTTCTAGGAACAATATTTTGGGGATCTCTGTCCATTGTCAATGTTGGCTTTAAAAGAAAACATGGAAACAGCAACACAGAAAAGGAATTTGCTCAATGATCATGTCAAACCGTTTTTTATTTTCATAGTCCTTTCAAAAGCACAGAACTGGCATCATCACATGTCCGAAACTGTGGAATGAGGAGGATCACACTGTTACATGCTTCTGTCTCTTAACTGCTGATATCTTTGTGTCTTTCTGACCCGGTGCCTTTTTTCTCTACAATTCTTCATCTTCCTCATGTCTATCTTGACAGATGTGTTGTCCCAAGCCTTACAACAACTACGCCCTCAAATGATGATTGATGGTGCTGCCCTGACAATGAAAGCTATTCCTGCTACTTTGCCTGGAACTGGTTGGTTACCATTGCTCTCACCCTTGGGAAGCTGCGTTCCAGAGCAAAGGGACTGATAATGCAAGTCAGTGAGTGCTCCCACTGATTTATAAAAATGTCTGAATTGTTAGACCTGGGAGAAAATTCTTGGAGTACCGATCACATTTTTTCTTTTGTATCTTCCTTACATGTTGAACTGCCCCAGTAGGAAATAAAGAGCATGGTGAGTATTTGGTATTTTCATTTCAAGTAGGTGCTTGGAAGTCTAGATATAAAATACCTACTGTTGCTGAGAATTGGAAAGAAGACAGGCAGAGATATTTCCTGTTAGCACTGCCAGAAAAAAAAACCAAACAGTTTTACATAGGTAGAATAAGGCAAGGCTTCCTCTGCAGTAGGATGTCTCCTGTTCATCTTTGAGAAGATTTTATTTGCGAGACTTCTGAAATCACATTGCCAAAACTGTTACTTTTTTACTACCTATCTTAAATTTCTTTTCTAGCTTTATAGTGAAAATGTGCTTTCCTGTCTTTTCATTGTGACTCAGTTATATTAGAACTTCTAAATTTTGCTGAGAGAGTTTTAACTGCTTTAAATAATTTTACAGTAGAAGAGTCATTCTTCTGGGTAAAACAGGGATATATTTCTGTCTGGAAAAAAAAATAAAATAAATTCAGTCTAACAACTGGAAAGTACCAGGCAAGGAAGAACATTATCACTTAACCCCCCAGTAAGCAATAAGATAATGATTTGGGGCACATCCTCATGAAAGTTCATATCAAGGTTAGCTTTTGGCTAAGGTGGAAATAAATATTGTCCAGGGTTACTATCCCTAGAAAGAGAAAGAAAATGTAAACTGAAGCACTGTGTCTCTCTCTCTTTCAGGAGTCATACAAAAAGAAAGAAATATGAACCATGGCCTGAAAATTTTTGCTTTTTTCAATTCCTTTAAATGAAATTACTAAAGAAAGCACTAAAATGTTTCCCTGTCCCTCTTTTTTTTTTTTCACTTTAGAAAATGTGTGTTGTTTATAGGTGTAACAGAATATATGTAAGAGCTTATAAGTATTTATTTTGATTCCTGCAACCATTCAGATTGGATAAATTAGGCTGCTGTATACTGATCACCTTAACATGTGCACTGCTCAGCCAACTACATGTTCCAAATACAATCTGGAGGGTTTTTTGCATCTTCTCAGTAAAGAAGAAACTCAGGATGAACTTAAGCAAGCACTAAAAAAAAAGAGACTTTTTAATATACACCTTATCTCACAGCTAAAGGAAGTTAAATAAACAGAAGTGGAGATCAGTTTTTCTTCAAACTAGAGTTTTGAAAGCATGATTTTAAATATTTAAAATGGAATAGATAAGGAATTTGTTAATTAAGCCTTATTTCTGTGTATAAAATTAATCAGTTAAATGTGCACTCTGCACTCTGCTTGAAAGAGAACTTCAGCCATGGATAAAGATTTCAGTAATAGGTGAATTGAGGGACTATTACAAATAAAACAAAAATAGGTTCAAGACTCTATCTAACTTGTCTGGGCTTTTAAAAAAGGATGAATGTTATTCATGGTTGTTTCAGGATTCACTTAATACATATTTGATGAGATTTGAAAGAACTCAGCTTATAAATTCTCTTTTATTTAGACTTTTCTAAATACTAAAGTGAAATCAACCTTGGATTTAAAGGAATATTAGCTCTCTCCTCACATATTCTGTCTAGTCTTGTGAGAGCTGCCCATTGTACCCAAATACAACAGTTTCTTTAGCGGTGCTGAATCTTAGACACTAAAGACAGCCTTTCCTCAATGGGGGTTACTACAAGGGGAAAAAGAAATTTCAGTGCGTCAGAGAAGGGACAATCTAATCCTCTTTGCTGGTACATCTGCTCTGGCAGTTTTGCTCTACAAATCAAAAGGCATCCCATTAATTAAAGTTCCTTTTTCTTTCATTTTTATTCAACTCAAGAAATGTGACTGGTATTCAAAAAAAAAAAAAAAGAAGAAAGTTTCAGCCCACTTTAGTCACAAATATCCACCACCAGAAGTGTATGCACTTTGTCTGGTTTCCGCTTCTTTCTCTTTCATTTTCTCTCTCCTTTCTGTTTTTCCTTCTTTCTCTCTTTCCCACTCTCTCTCTTTCTATCTCTTTCTCTCTCTCCCCCTCTCTCTTTCTTTCTCTTTTTATGGAGAACCTTCTCTTTTGGCAAAGTGTGATACATTCAGAGAGTCTTACAAAACAAAGCTCTCAGTTCTTGGTCAGCAACAAACTCATCTTTGTTCATGCAGTTCTATTAAGGAAAGAAGGCCAATTTTATGCAGGTTTCTATGGTCTGCAGCACAAAGGCATCTATCTGCATGCAAGCTATCTGGCAGGCACACAGCAGACTATGAGATCATCTATTTTAGCAATTGCCAGCTGCAATGAGGAACTGTAAAAAATTATAAACTGGTTTATATAGTGCTTTTATTTTTCCAAACAGGCGGCACTACAGATTTGCGCATTGTTTTGTGGACAGATAACAAGTGCAGCTAATGGGGTGCCTTCACATCCAGATCTCAGGATCTGGTCTGCATTTCCCCCTGTGAGTCTAGATCTGTTTTCATTGGGTACTAATGTCATCTATCTTAAGCAGGAAGTGATGCTCGACTGCTTTATCCCTGGGGTTTTAACTGCTGTCTAAGGAATTCTGGCCCTTTATTTGATGGACTTTTACTGTGCTTTTGCAACCATGCACTATTATTCCACAGTGGGTGGTCAGCTATTTAATGCTTGCCAGTTGCATCATACACTGCCCATGAAGACCACGTACTGTAATTTCACAGCAGGAGGAAAAGAATATTTCAGAATTTCTCCTGACAGAAGAAGATGTTTTTAGAAGGGAAATTGAATTGAATTAGAAGGGCTTTTAGATATATAAAAATAATGAAGGTATTATTAATTCAGTTCAGTAGAGTACTACAGTGTAACGTAGGGCAAATCAGCTCTTACCTATTCATCTCTCAGGCTATCCTAGGCAGGATTCATAGGCTGATCTAAAACATAGTGGAAAGATCCCCTTTCAATCCAGATGAGTTTGAACTGGATCTGTGGTGAAGATGGACTTAGACAAATTAAGGGGCTGAGCTTCATTTTGGTGCAGAGTTCGGTTCAATAGGTTTCCTTGTGTATTAGTATAGGAAGGGGAGAAGTGGGCATCTGAGTAGAAAAACAGTCAACCAGACATTTTTTTCCCGCAAGACAGTATTCCGGTTACGCAGTGTCCACTTCATGAACAGGTGAGCAAGATGCCACATAGGAAGGTATAGTGCGAAATGGCACTATGTCAACCTTTGCACGAAAACCACATTGAGCTTGTTTTCACTCTGCAGTGACTGCCTGGAAGCCTATGCCTCGTTGAAGGAGAGTCTCAGGATTGCTGCACCATGTAGTTAAATTCCCTAAATTTGAGGGATAAGCAGAAGCATTCTCCTGAATTCATCAATGCAATTCTAAAATGCCAAACCACTGGATTTAGAATTTGTTTTCTGAAAACATAATTTCCAAGAATATGCCATCTCTTACATGAAAGCACAATCCCCAGTAATTTCTGAATATCGTGGCTCTTTGTCAGCTGAAATTACCTAAAAAACATAAAAGAGGGTGGAAGAAAACATGATGGTAGTCATGCTTCATAGAGTATATGAGAGATGTTTACCTGATGAGTAAAAGAATCACAAGATGCTCCCTTTCAAGCCTATTTAATCAAGAACTTTAATACACAGGAATATAAAAGATTCATAATCTTTTGTTATCCAACACCAACATTGGGGAAACAATTAAATTCTGTAAATAGAGAATACTGTGTACTTTTCACTAAAGCAGGGTATCCAGTTGCAGCTAGTGCCACAGGAAAATTCACCATGTTCATGAAAACAAAATCTTTACATCCAGTATATTCTGATCTAACTAATGTAATCCGGCAATGAAACTGACAATTCTACAGTAAATGCCTTCTGGATCACAGCATCCATTCTTAGGTGCAGAACAATACATTTAGAACAAATGAATACATCATATTGCAGCAGAGAAGCTGAAATACTACAAAGGATGACATTTACTGCTGTAAATAGGTGACTGTCTTTCTGCCTTTAGAGATGAAATCCAGGCTTTGCCTTAGGATCCGCACTTGTAGATCCCTTAAGCATTATAAATGTATTATTACTTTGTATTATTAGTAATACTGCATCATTAACTTGTATTAACATTAGTGTTTACTAGCCCTAGCCCACGGCAGCAGCTGTTGCATAAATGCTTGTGAGAACGCCATGTGTATTTGAGAAGATGATTTCTCACATTGCTTTTAGCATTTCTTACAAAAGCCAAAAAATAAGCCTTATTTTGTTTGGAAATATAAAAGAAAATTCCTGACGTCAGTAACACCTTTGTGAGTGGGTGAGAAGTGAGCTATATTTCAGATGAATTATTTAGCTACCCACAGATAGTTTTATATGGATGATTAACCTGTTATTGTGTCTTAGAGTGTTGTTCATGAATTGTAGTTTTAACACACACACAGGCATGTGCGTGCACACAGATGTGCACACACGCACACACAGAACTCCTTAAAAACTTAGGTAGGCTGACATAGGTAGAAGAAATAAAGGGATAGAAAGTATCAGCACACTCTCAGTAAAGCACTCACTTTGGAAGAGTATTGAAATACATGTCTGTGTGTAAGAATATTCACAATAATATTCCAGAGTATTGAAAAGCTGTAGCTATTGCTAAGGATACAGAAGCAAGCTTCTGTGTGTATTTGGCTAGCAAATACATTCAGGTGTCTATTCAATGAGCCTCTGTGGGATTGTGGGAGGAAATTCTCTTTAGAATACGAGTCAAAAACCTCTCATGAGCTGAATTTACATATTTATAAGTTTTGAGGTTTCATTTGCTAATGGTGGAGTTACTACAACTTACCCATCTGCCATGTGTCAGGCCTTCAGAGCAGGCTGCATGCACACTCGATGGGAAATACAAAACATTTGACTGTACTTAACCTGCACATGAAGAGCCACCTAAGCCTCATTTGTAGAGCTTAGCAGGGTAAATGTAACAGTTATTGCTGCTCAGCTGGTGTGAAGTAATTTATTATGCTATAGCTGTGGCCTCAATGAGATTTATGTTTCCAAGTGCCTATGTCATCTTTGAAAATGGGACTTCAACAGCTTAAGTAATTTAGGCAGTTTTGAAGATTTCACCTTAAGCGAGGATAATAATGCCTTCCAGATTTTCACAAATTAATCTATCCTGGCCTTTTACACTGTGCTGAAGGATGCATTTTGGTATTCAGTGAAGACCTCATGATAATAACCCCTATCCTTCTTTGCAATACAGCATCCAGGAATCAAGACAGGATTTTTCATGTACGAGGAGTGCTTCATTTCCTGGAGACTTCTCGTATGATATGTTCAATTCCATGGGAATATCTAGGCAGGAGAACAGGCACAAAAGTTAGGACATTTGATATTTCTAATCCAGTGCTTCTGTCTGGAGCCCAGAAGTCAGTCCAGTTTGCTCTTTTCCACATGATCAGAGATACCTTTCAATATGCAGCAAAAAGGTGATACTGGTAGCTAGTTATTCTTTTACCCTGCTAGAGACAAAGAGACTAGCTGCATATCAGCCATTGATAGGCACATCATAAGTTATGGTCAAATAAATGTAAACTTTGGAATTACTCGTCATAAGTAATGTGAGAATGTAGAAAACTGAGATCTGACTTACCAATAAAGGAAGAGACACCTCCAAGATGATTCTGTGATTAGGCTTCTGTTGAGGTCTGAAACAATCTGTTATGGTAGTCTTTAACAATCTGTTATCCCTTAGGTCTTAGGGATTGATATATCATGGTGATGCTTGGAGAGCAGAAGGAATGAAGGTAATGTGTCCAAATGAAATCTTAATTTACACAAATGATTCTTTGTCCTTTGTTTTAATATATGAAACAATCTGTTCATGTGCTGTGTAATGTAGTACATCATTGCATATTTTGCCATTGCTTATTTAACACAAGATATTAATTGCTCTTTGGAAATGTAGGTAGAGCGCATAATTATCTGTTTCCCTTCAAGCACCATGAAGTTCAAACTGCCTAGCCAGAGCAATGCATACTCCTATTTGGGGTTCTTTTAGGAAAGAATAGCATCTGTCTTTTTCCTCACTTGGGATTTGCATAAATCTTATGGATTTAAGGAAGCCAGTATGTCTGAAGTAATGAACAGACCATGTCTTAAGATCAAATAGCATGGAAATAGCACTTCCTAAGTAGAGCTAGCAAAATTCTTCCTTTCAGACTGGCACTTTCAGATTGACTAAAAGTCCAGCCTTTCAGGGGATGTAGCTAGGTTCAAAAAGAGGCTCTGTCACAGCATTTCAGTAGATTAGAAGAGCAGTACATTCTTTGTTACTTGACAAAGTTGACAATCTCCAACTGGTATAAGTAGAAATATGATCCATTTCTGCTTTTGAGTAGCATTATGGAAGGCTTATCTGGGCTGCCTTTTTTTTGTGGGGTAAGTTTTTGTGCTCGTATTGTATGAGCCCAGGTTTCCTTTGGACATTTGAGTTTTTAAAACCAGGATGGTGATACTTCAGCTGGTTTTGCCTCAGTTGAGTTTCATGATTCCTTCACGGTAAAACTTTCTCTTTCCCCTACCCACAGTACTGTGTTTTGCAATGGTCACATTGCTGCTGAACTACTGTTTTGCCAAAAATTCCTTCTTCCAACAGAGCACATATTTATACAGCAGCTTGATAGCACTATGGAAGGAGTGGGAGGCTTTGATGTGTATTTGGAGAATTAAAACTAGAAAGACCTTTTTGATCTTATTAAGAGCTATTTTCTGGAGTTTTAATTACTATGAGTAGAGCTAGATGCAGACACTAAAACTTCCATTGCAATGAATAGGGTGTGATACTTTTATTTTTATTTTCTCCCAGTGAAGACATTACATTAAAGGAGATGCCATTTACCACTACCTCTCCAAAAGGTAACAGAGTTTATGAAGTGTTCATATGTTACACTGAGGAACTTATACTTAATTTATTTAGCTGATCAGAAAGAAAATCAAGCCATAACTTTGATATTTATGTATCTATATGCATACACATAAATGTACACAATGAGGAGAGATCAGTAGATACACAGTCTTTAGCAGGCAAAGGCAGTTTCTGGAAATTAAAGCAGATAATTAGGTGAGGGTATATATTTCTAACATTTGGTTTAGTTAGAACAAAACTACTAGGGAAACGCTGTCTGACTCAAACTTCTAAGCCTTGCTGGTATGTTTGAGACAAATTTATTCACTGTACTGGTATCAATTATCTACTGTCTCTCAGCTCTAAAATAATGGATTGTATATCATCCATGATACTATAATTTATAATACTTTGCCTATCCATAACTTTCTCACCTCATTCAACAGGTGAAATATCAGTTATCTACTAGAAGTTCTCAACTTGGAGGATGGATCAATGGATAATGTTCTGTAGTCTGTGTTGGGCAACGAGTCATCCTCCTTAGGCCTCATGACATCTGAATTACAAAAGCTGGGATCCATCCCATCTAACTTCAGAGATCTGTGCTGTTGTGTCTATGTCTGAACTGTCTGTGGTGCAACTTATGTCAAAAAAGTGAAGTAGGTATTTTAGGATGCAAGTAACCTGTAAAACCTATTTTACAATGAGAACAATAAATAAAAAAACTCAAATGCAAGACACAATGCATCGAACTTTGTAAAAGCAAATGTGTTCATTAAGAAGTTCTGACATTTGGTATTTTTCAATTGTAATTTATGGTAAAAATTACTAATGAAATATCAGAATTTCTTTAATCTTGAATAATTTGACATTCAGGAATGTACAACTTTAAAGGTTATTGCCATAGGGCTTGAATTTTTTCCACTAAAAATGGAGACCTCTCATTCACTTCAGTGAATTTAGGAATGCATCACAGCATCCGATTTTTGAAACATGGTTTGCAGATGCTGCTGCCATCAACTTAGGTAAAAGTTTACAGTGACATGGCCTTCTGGAATCCAATTGTTATATCTTGGGATGCAGTTATCTTGCTGACACAGAATCTGATATATGAACAAGTAGAATATATTGTTGCTTCTCTTATACCTCACATCACTGAATACGCAATACCTGCTTGCACATTAAGATCTTCAGCAAAAGAGCAAGCAGTTTCTGATTCAAGCTTCCTACTGTGATACTTCAAAAATGAGTCATGGTCAGAAGCAGTCAGCACTTACTGTCAGATAAGGCTTCTGTGTTTGACATCAAATAGCAAGTAAACTGTATTTGAAAAGGTTAAGCGATGACAAGTCTTTTGATTTTTGTGTATATGTGTGCATATTGACAATCTTTAAAGTGGAGATGAGTCATAAATTCAACACACTTTATAACAGCAGCAGAAGTGCAGTCACATGGGCACATCAGTATGGTTTGAGCAGTAGAGTAAGAATCAAGGCAGTCTTGAATAAAATACCAAGAAGTGTTAGTTTGCTTGGATAGTTCATGGGATTTGGCACCCAGATGGCTGCAAATCTTGTGGCAATACAACTTCTTTTCAATTTGGTGAGAAAGTATGAAGTTCCTTAAGCTGAAGAATTATTACATCCTTTAGAGAAGCGTGACTTGCCTTTCCAATGGGAAGGTAATAAGCCAGAGAGAAAGAAGAGGATCTGTATATGGGATATGGGGTATATCTTAGAAAAGTATAGTGGAAATACTGGGAACTTTGAGACAAAATGCATCAGTGGAGTACAAGGAGGAAGAAATACTCTCTGAAGGAAATGGAAAAGTCCTAATTGGTTTGAAAGGAAGGTATGTTCCAGGTTTAAGAGAAGAATTGTAAACAGCTGTTTAGAGATTTGAAGGCAGTCCGTGGGTTCTGGCTGAGGGGTTTCCCTGGGTCTGTGCTAGTATAAAATATTGAAAATAAAGCTGGTTTACATTATTGGAGACATAATTCTGTAGAAAACTTCCAGTGGCTGTATAACTTAAGCTCTAGATTTGTGGCTTCTGATGCATCTAGAACTTCTTGATGGGATACAAATTTACACCTTGCAGTGACTATTTGTTAATTGTAATTGTTGTTAGCCTTAGCATATATAAACCCATAGTAGTTTCTATTACATTACACAACAGTCAATTCATTGTTCTAATGGTTATTTTACTATCAGGTGAAGAACATGGAACTTAAGCTTGAAGGTCAGAATAAGTGAGTGATTGCTAGCAGAACAATTTATTCAGAAGTAGTTTAAAACATATCAGAGCCCAGCATGTGCAGAATAGTTGTAATATTGACCCCATCTATGAGAGCGCATTCAGAGTTTAGCAGATTGCTGTTGACTAATCTGCTTTTTTGTTTGTTTCGTTTGTTTGGTTGTTTGGTTTGTTTTTTTTCCAAATCAAACTATGTGATCACTATACATGGCATCACAGCATCATATACTGAGTCAGACTTGTTCTCTAAGGAAGCAAAGTTCAAAGCAAACATGAACTCATTTGATTACCAAGTGAGAAACTGTCCTGCAGAACACTGCAAGTAGTGGTGATCATGAAGCTATGTGTCATTTCATTGACTGTGTACCCTGAATGCCAAATTTACCTGGGATTTGCTCTGAAAAGGAAGTGAGATTTTTTTTTTGTTTCAGGGAAAGAATGGGGGAACTGACTACCCGTGTTTACACTGAGAGCAAGAATAACAGTGCCTATCAGAAGAAAGATGGGGAGCTAGTAAAAAGTGAAAGGTTGAGAGACATGCTGCTGACAGGAAAAGAATTATTTTAATGTCTCATAATGACCCTTACAGCATGACCTTCTTATAAAATCCATAAATGTTACACAGATCACCTTCAGCTCCCATTTACTGTAACTGGAAGCCATTGTCCAGGACATCAAGGCATCTACCTTCTGTGCTTCCTTCAAAGGCTGAAAGAATATCATTATCCAAATAGACTGCTTGAAGCCTGAAACTGTCAGGTCTGTTGCTCTAGCAGTGTCAATAAACAAACTGAATTGAAGGGCATTTTGCATGCATGTTTCACCTCACAAACTGCTAGTACTCAATACTGGGTTATCATGAATGTGATATTTTTGTTCTCCCATCCTTAATGGTAGATGCACCTACGAAGAAACTTCATCATGTTCCATCTACAGCTGGCAAAGAGCAGCAGAAATATAGCTCAGTACAGAGTTGCACTCTGAGTCCATTGATTCAGATCATAGAACCACTGTATAAACCTATGGATGTTTTACATAAACTAGAAGATTCAGAGAGCATGAAATGTGATTCAGTCCAGTCTTGCAACTAAAATGGTGTTGAGGTTAGTTTTCCATTCAGCAATTTGCAAAAAAAGTCTCTTCTTTTTCTGGTTTTCTTTAAAGTTACCATACATTTAGTAAGTAAGGTAATCAATCATATTTTGCTGTTTTGGGGCAGATATTGAGTTCTTAAATGTTAAAAGAGGACAGACTAATTCTGAGTTCAAAGTCATGTAAAACAAAGGTTTGTAGTCCTTTTAATGAAGAGTAATAGATTAGGAAACAATCCTGTAAAGTTAAGAAGATGGATTTTATAACCTTAGTATGTCTTTCCACATCTAACTTCCGGACAGATTTGCTGCTAAACAGTATAAAATAGCTATGTGCCTTATATAATTTGAACTGTAGAGATTCTCAAATTGGCAAAACATAAGGTGATTTCTCTCTGTATTGACTTTCTTTCTAGGCACTAAGACTTTCAGTATGTTAGCCATGGACTGCAGTGTTGTCAACAGTGGACAGCATAGTGGAACCGATCTTTGCCTCTTTGTGCTTTCACAGGATTTTGTACATTATTTTGTAGTTCATTCTTTCCATATTTTTCCCTTGGTTCCTAAATCCTGTTAAGCCTTTTGCAGACATTTTATAGTCTATTCCAAGCATGGTCTGGTTTTCCACTATATTTCTCTCTACACTCCCTAGGCACCACTGGTTTAATTGCTAAGGGAAGAGTGTCTATGCAGTTGTTAACATAGAAACAGTCGAAGACAATTAAATAAGGATGCTGAATACAAATCAAACATTTGACACTGCACAGCATCAATGTGACTTTGAAATAAAAGGGAGACAATTGCAGGGACTGAGTGTTGAACCTCAGGTGTTCTCAAAATTTATGCCCATCAGAGATGAGCAGCTGCACCCTACGTGAGGTAAAGGTTTTGCCTTGCTTCAGCATCCAGACCCAAGTAGGAGAAATCAAACATCCATGGCTGTGACTGGGTCCTTGCCTAGAGGGTGAGTTGTAGAGCTTTGACCATCAAAGGTGGTAGAAGGTGTTTTGCCACCTTTTTTTATTGGCTAATCAAGCTGGGCAACTGTTTTGGTAATAAAATCTTAGTCATGCGGACTCTTTTTCCATTTCCATTAACTGCAGCTTGTATCTGAGACAGCTGTAAGGATCATATTGATCAAACTCTTTCAGTAGCAATAGAGTTGTGTAAAACAGAAGAGCTATAAAGAGCTTTTAAACTCAAGATGGGCCAATTCTGGGTTCCTTGCATACAGATTGTAATCTAGGAAGGTAACCTCTGAAGGATTTAACCCATTTATTTTTCAAATAAATAAGGCCATTCTTTTTTTGGCAAATAGCTATTTTTTTTTCACTATAAATTTTTGTTCCACCAAAATTGCATTTCTCTATAAACTGCTTGTGATCACTGCAATCTTAAAAACAACTGTTTATTATGTTATACTCAGTAAAAAAAGGCAAACTCTTAAACTGCCTTTGAAAAAAAATTACCAGAACCAAACCCTACTTTTTTTCCAGTAAATGTGAGTTCTGCTTATTTAAATACATCTGACTTTGATGAGAACTGTGGGGCTTAACTGTACTTTATAATCTTTCTGCTGTTTTACTCTCCACAGTGAGTACCTCTTTACCTTCTGTGTCTTCCCTATGTCTGTGGGAATGCAAGAAGGAAAACAAAATGCATGACTAGTTCACAAGGTTTCTGTCTTGTTTTAGAAGAGCCTCTGTATCTAACTGCCCTTCTTTGCCCTGAAAATAGATGTGTTACTTTGCAGGGAGAGATTGTGACTGGTACCGATACTGGAATAAGACTAAAAATCCATTGGGGAAGTCAAATGATACTCAGAGGTACTTCAGAGCAGTTATAAGAGCAGTTATGAAGAAAATGTATCCTTGAAATTTCTTTTAATCTTCCTCTTAATTGCTGCAATTGCACACCAGTGCCTCAACATTTATACTTCTGGGAAATTTTAGACAGAAGAAAGATATTTTGCATGAGAAGGGATTTAGGTTCACATCCAGGTTTTAAATGAGCTTAGGAAAAAGATCTGTGATGACAGTGATTTCTGAAAGGTTTTTCTCTTTAGTCTTTATAATTGGAGTCTGAGATAACATCTAAGTACTTTGTTTTGAGTGCTTCCACTTAACTGATTTTCCATTACCATTTTTTAAAATTACTGAAAATACCAATAATGGGCTGAACATTCTGGGGATTAGATTTATTACCTTACAAGTTCATATTGAGACACTCAAGAAAGAAGACCTGAATGAATCACTATCTCTTCATTTATTTCTGTGCAAAAAGCCTAGGGTTTTTTATGTCTTCTCAGTATTAATAACTCAAACAGTCTGTTTGGTTTAGATCATATGGATTTTTTAATGGAGTGCCACAGTCACACAAATTTTTAAAATCATCCAGTTTTTAGAAAGAGTAACTCTTCACAATTCATACAGATGGTTGTAGATGAATTTGAGTAGAGTTCAGCATACTTCAATATTACTTTCCCCCATGAAACTTCACCAGGCTTCATCTGAATTTCCATTTCTCAAGGAACTCTGAGATATGATGTGGGATAAGAAGCCAAATATTTCAAAATTCTAGAAAAATGAAAAATCTGGGTCAGTCTTCTTGAGATGTTTCATCTTCATACATACAAAATTGTCTATTTTAAGATTAAGCTGCTTATTTCCAATGTTATGTCTACTTTCAAGAAAACACAATTGTTTCAATTTATGATAGAATACACATTAACATTTATTACAAGATAATGATTGAAATGATGACATAAAAACTCTTTTTTTCCCCTTTATCAAGACAAAATATCTTTTAGACTTCTTCAAGTGAGTATTGGTAGATAACATTGGAATTGTATTGAAAGTAGAGGAAAAAATTAACTGTTGCTGCTACATTGTAGTTAGCTTCAATCATAACTACTCTGTTCTTTTTATTGAGATTGCTTGGATCTTTGACTTGACAGAAGACAGTGATGGTTCCAGAATGACATTCACATTTATGTGAAATATTTTACATAAGTCAAAATCAGCTTTTTTTTTGAAGGAATGCTGTTCTCTGTACACTCAACTTCAAGCCCTCAAAGCCACATCAAAAACATTGCTAACTGAAGTGGGGTGATAATTACGATCGTTATGTCAGTAAAAAAAAAAGCATAAGGGAAAATTTTAGAATTGCTGTCTGAGCAGGTGTGGTTCAAGTAAACCAAACAGGTCTCCAAACTTGAAACAACAAAGTTCCAACTGGAGAAAATCGCAACAGCAATTAGCCTATATAATTACACATTGCTTGCATCTGATGAGTCAGGTTGATCCCTGGATCTGGCAATGGAAAGACGTTTTACCTCCACGTAAAATTACCTGGGGATAGCTACCTCAAACATAGGGACTTACATTATTAGACATCTGGAATGAGGTGTGAGGAAACCCATTTGTGGGAGTTTTTGCATTTCTTGTTCTTCCTCCTATCTCTTGAAGAGCTGGCAAAGCCTTGCTGCCATTCCTATCTATAAGGGTCCTTGCCCAGAACCCAGTTGGCTGTCAGTGCCATCAATTTTCTGCCTCTTAAGAGTCTTTGTAAATTTCCCTAGTAGATTTTAGTAAAAACAAATAGAATAACTGTGAATGTCTGTGATCCCTTTATATCATGGGTTACTTAGATTTTTCCCAAAGTTTCTAGTACAATCTCAGCAGCAAATAATTCCTTTACAAATTATAAGGAGCAACTAAAACTATTGATTTGAGAGAACAGAACCACACTTCTCAGTTCCCAAATGCTTATAAACTCATTTTCACAGTGCTATGAGAAGGGAATGTGACAAATAGTAAGGAGAATACTGGACAAGTGAGAACAGCAGCAACATCCTGTATTGCCTTTTCTCAAGTGACTGGTTCAAAAGTGATGTAGCTGTGTAAATGCATATATTTGTGTATGCATTGTATATATTGTTTATATAATACATGCACACACACATATACTTACATATAAAAATTGTGTCTCTCTTCTTGCAGAAGAATGGGACATGAAGAAGGAATCTAAATGCAGAAAAAAAAAAATTATTTAACAAAGCTGATGTTGGAAAGAACCTGATAGTTAAGGCAATATTTAGAGAAGGATGAAAAAGAAAATATCATGTACTTGCCCTTAAATGAATCCTCAACCTGTCAGACTGTGGTTTTCACATTGCTTTTATTCTTCTGTGATAAGACTGTAAGGAGGCTCCAAGTATGTTCTGTCTGATCTGCTCTTTTTATTAGCAGAAGAAACATTTTAACACTGTTCTCTATGTCACTCTTCCCATGGGTCCATCAGCCAGAGATCAACATTGTCAGTTCCCCCCCTCCCCTTTTTTATGGGCTGTAATTTCAGAACAGAATGCCAATAAAAGTACTCAGGTGTTCCTTGAGGAAACTTCATCAGGTTAAACCAGCCCACCAACTGCTGAGTTGAGCTGAATTGCAGCAGAGGCTAATAAATTAATCTGTCCTAGATTGGGCAAGGGCAAGATATATTTTGTCCTATAAACCAGGACTGTGGTGTGGGAGAGAATGTATGTAGAGGCTTCCTGATGCTGAAGGACTAGTAAATACATGGTGTTGCATGATGATGGTAATGGGATTAGACGATGTGTTATGTTCTCATGTTTCACTCATGCTCCACCTCTCCCTAATTCATGAGAAGGGGAAACTCAAGAACTACTGCAGAAAATGAATGAATAGGCACAAACTAGTAATGTCTGAGACTGAATCACAGAATCATTTAGGTTGGAAAAGACCTTTAAGATCATTGAGCAGCACCTTTAAGATCATTAAGCAGCACTGAGAAAGCTACTAAAGTCTGATGCCTTTGTAGTTTGATGTGACCTCTCCTGATGCTGGTGGTGCTGGGCAGAGGAGTTCACACTACCACCTCCATACCCCACTATTCTTCAGCAATATGCTCACATGGATTTAGAATTACAAGCTTATGTCCTACAAGCATGAACAAAACTTTGTCAAACACTTGAATTTAGGTATGTGGTTAAGAAGTCTGTTGCTTAACAATGAACCTGAGCCTCTGCTTATATGTTTTGCTGATCAAAGCACTTGAGACAGCAGAAATCACAGCTTCAGAAAACAGCAGTACAGCAGCTGTTTCATACACTTAACAGCTCTTTCCTACTGTTATACTGTGAAGAGGACTTAGGCAGAGACAGGAATGAGGTTTCATATCAGGAATCACTCTTCTTTCCTGTCACATCCAGGACTGACCATGACTTACAGGAACACTCCTGTCCTCAAAATGTCTTTTTACTCTAAAGCTGATGCTTGTCTTAGAGTCCTTTGCAGTCAAATTGTCTGTCTCTTATTTATAATTCATTATCCAGTTCTTCTCCCAACTCCTTTCTCCTCTCCATTTTGCCTAGCTCATAGATATTTTTTCACTAGAAATTTTAGCTTCCATTTCTTCCCTGAAGCTCATAAATTCTGGCTGCTTCAGTGAAGAAAGCCACTACCCTGCCAGGGGACTCCTGTCCAGAAGAACTCAGGCTGAAGTAGTCTGACAGCTATTAACCTGGGCCATCACAAGCGCCCATCAGTCTGTAAACCTGTGGTCCAAGCTTGTACGTGCTGCCCCTGCTTGCAGCCAGCCTTAAACATCACCAGTTATGGCCCCACTCTGGGGGAGAGCATAAGGCTGAACCTGCCCTCAGTGAACTCCCCAAATTCCATATAGCTGTCTGGGTAATCTGTGTTTAAGACATTTGTATTTATTGTATTTAATTGTTAATTTGCATGGTTTCATGGATACCCTTTTAAACTCGTGACTTTTCCCCTACCACAGTTTTTGTGTGTTAGTTTCAGCTCTACATTTTTCAGATTTAAGCCCTTTGAGGAAGTGGTAGTTGGATATACAGAAAGCTGAATTTACAAACAGCAAGATGAACCACTAAGTTTATGAAGATTTAATGGGTAGAATAAAGTATTTCTATTTTGGAAAAGAATCCTGCAAATTCATTATACTTTTCTTGTGCAATAATGTCAGTCTCTGCAACGTGACAGATTTTTGTGCTAAAAATATTTACCTTTCTACCTTGCATCTTTACCTGCAAAAAGATGCCAGCCATCCTACTAAAAGAGTTCAAAGTACAGCTACCTAGATATGTAGAGCTGACTTTTTGCCAAGAGTATTATGTGTTGGGGAAAAATTTTCTCACTACAGTTGTAGTCAGAACTGGTAGAAAAGATCTCATTTTCCCTGCCCCTCTGATGTTTTTTCAACTGTCATTTTAGAACTCACAGATATTTTTCTCAGAAATAATATACTGCTTCTCTCTGAGTCTCTTGACACTGCTTCTTTTAATGCTGCTGCCATTTATTTATGTATTCATTTTATGTGCACTGATTTTCCAGTAAAGGCTATCAGACTGACAATCTAAAAATTGAATAGATATATTAAATCCCTTGGGAAGATACAATTTGTTGTCCTTACACAATGTCCAGTTAATGTGTCTCAGGTCTTACTCGCAAGGGGGAGTAAAAACATTAGTAACAGGTCTCTCTTTGGCCTCCTTTCAAAAACTAGGTGTGAAGGAGCTGAATGGATCCTTTGCAATGATACAACCTCCTTGTGCAGTAGCTAGACTGGAATCGTTATATATGGGCACTGTCGAATGGCCATGAGACAGTAACAGCAGCTGGTTATAAGGTGATAGTTTCGAATGAGTGTCTTTGACATAAATACAAGTCTTTTTACCTCTACAAGGAACTTCAGTTAAATGTTGGCATCCAACTTTTTGTCTGTCAGAAGTCTTACAGAGGGCTCTTTCTATTTGTTCCCAAATCATCTGACCATATTTACTATAAATGTAATAAATAATTTTAGATTTTACAGCATCCAGAAATAATGTCTAGATTCTGACAGTCTATCTTGCCTAAATTAGGTAGTAGCTCAGATAAAAGCCTATATGGTTCTAAACTCAATTGCCAGTATAGTTTCAGTCACAGAGTTTAAGTGCTTGGACTGTCCTACTTGCCAGAGTAAAACTTTGTGAAAAAAGGCAATTGATTCATAGGGTCAAGTCACATCTCTCAGGTTATGACACTTAAACATAGGTGTCCACTTATAAACCTTAACTAGGTGTTGAAGCTCCAGTGCAGATTCAGCCAACAGCTCACAGAGGCTAGAGTGATTTTAAGCTGAACTAATCTAGTCAGTTGAGATTCTCTTTATTTTCCACTGTTTGTGTCATCTACATATCTAGGATGGGACTCACTTGTCTCAATGGCATCTCAAACAACAGTAGGTGCCTCTCTTTAGGCTAGTGAACAGAATTGACTACAATGAGAGCTCAGATATTAGCTCACAAGGAGACACATACATGTAGACATTTACCACTTAGAGCAGTCTGTGTGAAAAAGAGAGAGGTGAACATAGGAGTGTGTGGTCCTATGGTACAGAGGGTCTGTAAGGAGAGGGAAGGCAGGTCCCATGACCTCATTCCTGTGCCAAATGCTACTACTTGCTGTGCTGCATGCACTTAACATTATTAGACAAAATATACAAGCAGTGTGGAGAAGAGAGACATTTCCAGGACTCCTACCCTCCTAAATTCTGCCCTGATTTCACCAGAGTCAGTCTACATCTACCTGCTATTTGCTCTCTGTTCCTGAGAGTTTTCCACATAGTGGTCCACTGCAACAGCTGGTGTAAACAGTGGTCAGCCCAGGTTAGTCTGTAATCAAGCTGTTTAAATGCATTGTAAGTGAATACTTTGAAAAAATATTTTGGCAGAGCCTGTGAAGGCCAATACCAAACATGGAATGAATGTTGATTGCATATGCATGCAGACTCTTATACTGTGGGAAGGAAAGCTCAGTATTTGTCTTGGTGCTGTGAAGATTTTTGTCATGGAGTACAGATCCAGACTTACAGACTAAGTCAAGTGATGTGACAGGACTGATGGAAATCTATGGCTTCACAATATACCAGAATGACTCAGCTGGATTATTCTGTCTTCTACAGCCAAACCAGTTTCAGCAATATTGCATCACCTGCAAACTCTGGGAACATTTAGGTACCCACAGACACTGCAGCATTGTTTGTTCCACTCCCTCCTCATTGCACATAAAGAGAGGTGTGCACACACATGGTGAAACCTCCATCTGACAGATTGTCCCTTTTGTTAGGATTTTAACATTTGTGCATCAGTGGAACTCCCGAATTTTAAATGCTGGGGGGCAGGGCAAAAATTAGTAAATAGTTGGAAGGAAGGGGCCAAATCTTTACTTCAGCTAGGACTGAGAATGGGAAGGCATATTGTCCTCTGAATAGTAGCTGGGTCTGAGATCAGGAACTGAAGCTGGACGTAGGCACAGGAGAGATGCAGGGGCCCGCTTTGCTTAGAGGCAAGGACTTCTAGGACTGAGCCTGAACAGAAAGAAAGGAGAAATAGGAGTTATCCGCAGAGCTGGCAGAGCAGATGGCAAGGACTGCCTCATTCCCCACCCAGGAACCAGGATTTCCTAGTCTGAATCTGATCAGGATCCTCTGAGGAGGAGAGGAGGCCCAGTTTACCAAGAGCTATGACAAAGCTCTCAGAAAAGAGGCAGCAGCAGGGATCAGGATTCTCCAGAAGTAGTTTTTAACAGAGGGCTCTGGATCTGGCTTTGATTTTAATGTCCTCAACTGAGCTTCCTCTAGCACACCGTAAATAGAAGGAAATGTTTCTATTCCTGTCATTAGCTACAATTCATGTGCAACATGTAACTGAAATAAAGAAAAATGTAAAGAAACCAGTGGAATATAAAATTGTTTGGGCAACTTGTTGCAGCAGTATGACAATCACTATCCCTTGTAAAAAGTCCTGGGAACTGTTTATACGAGTGGCAGCCAAGCTTGCTGAAAAAATTAGATTTATTTCCCTCCTCCATTCTTCAGTTTATGATTTTGCACAAGTGACAAAGTCATTTTTTTTTATTTGCTGATACAATCAATTACTGTCTTATTGTGCAACACATGTGTTTTCGTTTTTTTTTGTAAGGGTTTAACTACTGGGGTGAAGGCGGGATGGAAATGGTCCAGAACTCCTCAACTCCTGAAGGTTTGCACTGTGGAAAGCCTCAGGAATCCTGGTTCACCCAGTTAAAAGGGCTGAAAGCCTGACCTAAATCTTCCTTGGGTCCCATCTAGCTTATGTGTCTGGACCTCCTTCTCACAATAATCAGTGTGAGGAGACCTGTACACAGCCAGGGATCACCCCAAGATAAAACCAGTTTGTGGAAAAAAGCGTGGATCTAGACCTTGGAGATCAGAAGCACCCTGAGGGCTCCTCATTTCAGGAGTCAGCAGTGTGGATTGGAGCTTACAGACCAACTGCCATCACTGTGAGGACCCCCAACAGGACAGACAAGATTTTGGAAAATCTGGAAGAAAAGTTACTGTACTTATTGCAGACATAGATGGGGTGGGGACACCAATGTGGGAATAAGCTGCTGAAATGGTGTTTGGTTAATTTATTTTTTTTTTTATTCGACCCAGTTTCTAAGAAAATACAAATGGCTTCTCAATTTCCTTATCATTAAGGACATACCCAAGAGCTTTTCAGGACCCTGTGGTTGTGGAAGCTACATTGTTTCTTTTACATGAGGGCAGAATTAAGTCTAATAACATGAAATTAGGAAAAAAAAACACATGCTTTTCACAATAGAGATTGTGCCTGCATTCAGATTAGAAAAATGAGGAAAAATCTCACGAGAGGACAGGTTTCAGGTCTACCAAAATAGTTTGTGGACTTTGGAACGAAATTCCAAATTCATTTATTTATTTATTTTAAATAAAAGTTTAATGATTATTCCTTGCAGAAGTCAAACCCTCTTTCATTTAAAGGAAAACCAGCTATAAAACCATTTCTATACATGTAAAAAGTGCTCAAAACCCAGCTATTGTTGCTGCTGATTTTTATGTTGGCAAACACAGATGGGATGTAAGTAGCTCCTTTGCACTGCACAGACAGGAGGTGATTTTGCATGCACGGCTGCCTACTTGCAGTAGGTGTGTCTTTTCTCTGTGTACGATAACGTGTCTGCAAGTGTGTATTTTATGAGTAAAATTTAGGTTCTGATGTTTCAGTAGCACATGCTTAACTAACAAGTTCATGACTTAACCTGGACTGCTGTTGGATTAAGAGTATCAGTTTAATATTTTATCAATTGCATTGTTAGGGTACTCAGATTACTGGAGTTGTTTCCTGATGCTAATATTCTTGGGCAGTGTTTTTTGCTTAATTAGGACCTTTTGTAAGCCCTGTACCTTGGGCACTATAAGCTAATCCTTCTCACTTGTTATACTTCCCAATTCAAGCTGGAATTGCCATCAGTTTGGTCCTATGTTCTGCATCTGAATCTCTTCTACAGAAGAGCATAGGTTTCTTTCTGTAGAGTTGCTTTCTGTTTCTTCCAAATGAAGTTCATTTGCTTGTTTTGACAGATCTTAGTATCTCTGAAAGGCTTTACTTAAAAGCACTTTCAATACACTCTACAGTTTTCTGCAGCCTGGTTTCCATCTTTGTCCCCATGACATATAATGGCAATAATGTTTACTTTACTGCACAATGTGTCACTTTTCATACACCACTTTCTATTTTAAATGCTTTGCCTGGATTGGGCAAAAGGATTGAACAGAGAAGAACACCCAAGTACAAACATAAAATATCAGACAAGCTCTTCAGAAGATTCTCCTTTTGATTGTATTGGTGGTATCCAGTCTGAGACCATCCCAAGTGAAAACATTTCACATCCTCATATTTTGAAAATCTGACATTCGTGTTTCTATTTTAACACTGCCTTAGCGTGGGTCTGAATACCCAGACAGTCCCCTTGAGCTCCTTGTAATGCAATGTGCTCTCCTCCTGTACATTTTATTTCCCGTTAAAGCTGAATATTAACATTTTAAAGGACCCAGGAACATGAGGAGCTATGCACTCCTTTGTTAGTCTCTTCCACTATATTCTTATAATTTGCATATGTTGTTTTATTATTAACCTAAAAAGGAATCCAACAATAGCTATAAAACAACATCAGTGTAATTGTCACCTATTTGCTGGAAAAAATCACAACTCTCCCCACATCCTCTTTGGCATTTAAGTCCAAGAAGAATATAATTTTTTAGGTTGCAGTAAATACTTTTCACAGGCTTTCATGTCCATAATTTATTCCAAGGGCTGTTTGCTCTTCATAGTGAAATAGGAGTACAGACTGGTTCTTCCAAAGGTTTCAAACAAATGGCTCTCTACATTTAGCATTACTTGGTTTCTTGGTTTTATTTCTCAGCTGTCATGATTCTTACCTACCTTATCTTATTACACAAACAGCCTTGTAAGTCGCATTTGAGCTTTTTATTTTTCTTCACGTGGAATAAAGAAGACATGGCATTTCACAAACACACTGTCCTATGCTTGTTAGGCAAATAAATTATATGAAATTTTTTGTATCTTAGAACAATAAACAAAACCCTGGTGAATGGTTCATAACTGGAAGAGGATTATGTGGTGAAGGGGAAAGAGATAAGTCAAATGACAAATTCAGTCATAATTTGATGAAATGAGTACAGATGGGTCTATCTTTTAGTTTGAATGTGTCTGGAGAAAGTAAGCTCAGTCTAGGCATCAATGTCAGGTAACAGACACTCTAGCATTTTTAATACATATTTCTATGGTCAATATCCTGTTCTTTTATAGGGAATCCCCACGAAAACATTATACCCCGGTAGCTTGCTCCTTAGCATTAATGACCTACTCCAAAGCCTAGGACTGGATTATAAACAGACTTTCAAGTAGTTTCCCTGGTGACTCTCCTGAGGCATGAGACTGACAGCACAGACTAAAGTGATAAAAACAACAGCACGGTTGCAATGCCTCCTGGAGTGAAGAATAGGTAGAACAGACTAGTATTTTACAGCGGGGATCTCAGGTCACAGGGTTGACCACAGAACTGATCCTCTGGAGGTTATTAGACTAAGGGAGCTGCCTCTTAATTCTGATGAAAACACCTTCTACTGAGTATTTTACAGGAGTGTCAACCTTGCAGAAAGGGTTTGTAAATATTTTTTTCATTGTCTGTTGATTAATTTAGTTTCAACCTCCTCTTTGGAAAGCTGCTGTATTTTCCCTTGAAGCCATGGACTGGTTTGAAAGGTTCCCCAGGGGTCTGCTGTGAGAGGGTCTCTCTTTGTTACCTGCTCCTGGAAGAAGGGGTGTTCTCTGTGCTTGCCAGGAACAACTTTCTCAATACAGCACTTGGCACTCCCAGGCCCCGGCTGACCTTTCCAGCCTGTCTGAGAGTATTCAGCCCTGTGTCAGGGTGCAAACTCATGGGGGAGCATTAGACTGACACTTGCATACTTTACCTCCAGTGACACAGCGTGAGCTGAATTTGTCAGCTTTCCTTGGCCTCAACTCTAGAACTGGAAAGATGATGGGAAAAATTAATGCAAGCTTATTTATGCTAAAGAAAATCTTAAATTCTTAATCTCAGGGTTGGAAACAAAGTGGAAAAGGAAAAAAAACAAACTGCAAAATGTAATTCTAACTCCAACACAGCTTTCATATCTCACATCTCTACTCATTGACTTCTGGACTGAAATTTCAAGTATCAAAAGTTATGCTTAGCAGCAGGGTCTTTCTCTCTCTTTTCTATGCAAATTAGGAATCCATTTCTTCCCTGGGGAGATCCCTAAAATTTTTCCAAGATTGCTGCAACATTTCAAGCCTATAATAGAAGTCCACAAAGATAAAGATAATTAATTGCATTTTCATTCTTGTACACCAAGCTCATCCTTACCTTTCAATGATACATTTTGTATTGGAGCTCTGTCATTAATTCTTCACTCCCATTTATTGTTAACTTGGCAGACTCTTACTCACAAGCTCCAGATAAGTGAGGTTCTTAAGCATGTACTCAATTTTAAGCACAGGAATAGTAGTGCTCCCTTACAGTACTGAGGTTTATTTTAATAGACTTAATGTCTCAAAGGTTTCAAACAAGTCTTTCACAGATATGTACCTGGAATCTACCCAGAGATGTCCTATCTTCAAAACTCTGCCCTAAAACATCACAGATCATTCTGAGACAGAGGACAGGGATGTAAACCTGGCTTGTAGTAGAAATACTGTGTCCAGCAGGACTAGGGAAATGATTGTACCTCTGTACTCAGCACTGGTAAGGCCACACCTTAAATAATGTGTTCAGTTTTGGGCCTCTGACTGCAAGAAGGACATTTATGTGCTGGAGCCTGTCCAAAGAAGGGCAACAAAGCTAGTGAAGGGTCTAGAGAACAAGTCCTAGAAGGAGTGTCTGAGGGAACTGAGGTTGTTTATCCTGGAGAAAAGAAGGCTCAGGGGAGACATTATCACTCTCTACGACTACCTGAAAGGAGGCGGGAGTTGGTCTGTTCTCCCAATTAACAAGCAATAAGACAAGACAAACCAACCTCAAGTTGCACCAGGGTAGGTTTAGCTTTGGTATTAGGAAAAAATTCTTCACAGGAGGGTTGTAAAACACATAAAGAGCCTGCCCAGGAAAGTGTATGAGTCACCATCCACGGAGGTATTTAAAAGATGCATGGATGTGGTGCTGAGAATCATGGTTTAGTAGTGACTTGCCAGTGCTGGGTTTATGGTTGGACTTGATGATCTTGAAGGTCTCTTCTGACCAAAATGATTCTGTTATTCTATGATAAACCTGGACCTCATGTGTTGAAAGCCTATAGAATCATAGAATCATAGAATGTTAAGGAACACAACTTCTTGTGCATGCCTGCACCTTGCTGTCTATGACTTTGTGAACTCTGAAAGAGTATAACAATAAAAATATCTGGAACAATGTGTTTCTTAGGAATAGTATTGTTGTCAGCTGCTAAAGAATAATTGTACTGCAGTCAGCGCAATGGTTCTCATGTTTAAACGTAAACGCATGCTTCTGTATCACATGGGATTAGGCCAAACCCATAATAACAGATGAGAGGAGTAATGCTCAGCATGGATGAATACCAGAGTACCAAAAGGCCGAATTGCTAATGGAGACAGCCCACTGTTCTCCAGAGGACAATGTGCCATGGGGAGCATAGCTTTCTGGGGGTTGCCATTTCCTCCACTACCCAAGTAACACTGTGGGCACACTGAAGGAAGATGGTGACCCTCATAAGAACATTTGGTGTTATTCAATGTAACCAAGACACATAGACTCAGCAGATTACTTAGCATAACCAAGCCTTAAGTCTTTGCAATTTTGTATCCTTTCTGAGATATCAAGAAACAACTTTTGTTCCCTTCTAACCTCCCGTGTAAGCAACCTCATAAGTTTTTCAAAACACATATATTTAAAATGATGAGTCTTTACAATAATGAAACATATTCAAGGCCCTGTTTTACAGTTGGTCGTATACCAGGGTGCTCCCTGGCCATCTGCTCCCATCTGCTGCAGGAAGCACTAGTGTGGAAGGTGGCCCTTGGGGGGAGGATTCACTGTACTGGACTCAAAGGGTTTTTCTCTGGCTTCATGCAGAACAAGTGTGCTGAGGTATGTCATGGTTCTAGTAATCAGTGATGCTTTTTAAAAAAAATTACAAGCATCCATGTGTATGCCTATATTGTATTGTCAGTGTGACAAGACAGAAGCACATGGTTACTACTTAAATTAGTCAAGGTTTAGTGTCAGGGCAGCCCAGTAGATCTATGACAGAAGCTTTCTGTTAACTCCCCTTCCTCCCCAAAGTGGAATAGAAAAGGAATAAGGGAGACGGACTTATTGATTAGGAAAGAAAGCTAGAACAACTTTAAAAAAATAATAATAATAAAAATTGAATATATACAAATATATGCAAAACCAGTATGGAACCCAACTCCCCCAGTGGCAATTACATCATGGTTATCACTGATGTTGTGGAGCAGGCACTGGGGACATCTCAGGCTGGACTCAGTGGCAGATGGGAACCAGATTCAGGAGCTGGATTCTGGAACTGGAGTCAGGAATGCATAGATCAGGACAGAAGGCAGAATGGGCAGAGTCCTATCCAGATAGGCAGATAATGAAGAAGAGAGTTTGACCCTTGTGATTGCTCAGCTTTATACTGAATATGATGTATATGGGATGAAATACCTCATTGGTCAGTTTAGGGTCACCTTTCCTGTCCACTCCTCCTTGTACGTGTGGCTTTTACCTTCTTCACCCCCCAGCATGGTACACAAGATCCAGCAGTGGCCTTGGTTTGCACACCAGTTCATGGTAGTAACTCTAAACATGAGGTGTTATCACAGCTAGAAACAGACACAGCCTGTGAAAACACATTTCTAACTGCAGCAAGTGCAGTTAGTTAGACGAATTGAGCTGAAAAGTAAAATCACTGAACAGAATTAGCTCTGTTCTACATCAAATCAGGACAAATTTCTACCTCATATTTTAAGGAGATACATCCCTACACCCACATATAATGAAGGTATTTTTTCAGGAGGGTGAATTCAATCTGCACTCTGAGATCTTGTGCTAGGATTGCACTGATAAAATATGCCACCCCTTTTCATAATATCACCTCCTGGAAAGTACTCAGTGTCTTAGCTGAAGAAATGTTGCTTAGCACACTGGTCTTGGTAGCAAAGTCACCTCAGATTTTATTTATTTTTTTTCCCCTCTCCTTTAGTAGGCTTGATATAGACTTCTTCAAGTAGCACTTTGGAGTGGCTTCCTATGAAAACCCTGCTCAGGAAGATGGTGAACTGGATTACCCACACATCTATACAATCCTTCTCCTCAAAGATCTCAGTGTAACCAGTGAACAAAAACACAAAACCAAAGCAGAATGCTTGATTTTTCTTTCTCTCCACACATTTGTATTCAATAGAACTTAAAGAAAACACCTCCTAAATCCCTTCTGAATAATTTAGTTTGAAATGTTTACCCTTTGACAAAAAAGCACAAAATAACTAGGAAATACAAAGTCCTGAAACCATTCCCAGAAGCCACCGTTGCATACACTGCCTACTTATTTCAGTTCCTTTATGCCAGGCAAGACCTTAGGCTTTCTGTTCAGCACAGGACACAGGGAAATATAAAAGACACTCAGCTCTCTTTCCTCATGGGAATGGGAATCTCAACAGAAGAGAAAGAGGACCTGTTCACTCTGCAGGAAGTTACTTTAGCTTACAGTAAAAGTAATTCTCCAGTGTGTGCTGAGAGTCGTTCAACATAACTGGAGTTCTCTTTTCACTTAAGAAGTGAGTTGCAATGCAGTACACATTTTGCTATTTTTATTTTTAGTATGCTTATGATTTTATGATGATTAATCATTATAAGCTACGAGACCACCTTCTTATGACACAAGAATCTCCTCTACTTACAGTCCCTTCAGTACCTGAGCAATAGATAAATAGTAAAGGATAAAAACATAATGTATATAACAGCATAATATATAAAAATTGAATATGCTTAACGTGATGTGATGGCTTCCACGAAACCAGAGCTCTATCTACTGAAAGACTCTAGGGAATGATAAAGTTAGAAGTAAGTCATAAGGTTGCAACTGAGCCAGGAGGCTGAGCTAGTTGATACACATTACTATTAAAATTATTATTAAAATATCAAGTGTTTGAGAACATACAATAGATTGTTTCAGTTTAGGTGAATAACAAGAGAAAATAGACAAGAGGAAAAACTTCTAGCTGTATCTTAGAAGCCAATGAAAGAAATCACGGAAGCCAAGGGAACATGGTATCAAACATATTTCCAATTTTGAAAAAGATAGAATGTAATTACAAAAATATGCCATTTTGAAGTCCAGGAAGAATCAAAAGCAAATTATTAACGCAGTTTGTAAGTATCTAAAGGACAATTATGTAATAAGAAAAAAGACAACTGATTTGTTAAGAATTAAACATATTCACCCACTGCAATTCCTTTCTTCTCCAGACAAAATCATGTTATGTATGGAGAAACTGGCAGCAGGAGGATGTACCTTGACTTTTGTCCTTTGAGAACTTTCCACACAGCACTCTCTTACTGAAGTCTTGTATAGATGATGCTTTTGGAAGGTTCACAGCTAAAAGCACGTATCTGTTTCAGAGTTACTTGTCAGCCATTTCTTATGTCAAGTTCTCTTGGATTCAGTTCTGTGCTCAGTATTCTTCAGTATTTTTTAATAGTTAGGATGAAAGAATTTTATTTAAAAACTGAATGAGTGAAGATGGCAGGTAAGGTTCACCAAAGATTAGTGTGAAGAATCATTTGATATAAAAAAGGTGAATTTCACTAAGGGTGAAATTCATTGTACTGCCTATGGGGATTTGATATAGACTAGAGCACTAACTGATTGGCAGCAACACGGCAAGCACCTAGAAGTTAGAAAGCTTCACAGAATAACTGCCATGCTGTTGTTAAAAGTTGTGTCATTTTGTGTTGTCTGTAAGGTTGCTGTTCTGGCACTGGTGAGGACGTAGTTTAGTTAGGTGCAACTACAATTAGTTAGGCCATCATATTTTAAGAAAGATGCAATCAAAGAAAATATAACAAAAAAATACAACAAAAAAGAGTTTTGGAAAACAGGACCCATTAAATAGTCTGGAAAGATACAGTTATATTTAGCATACATATAAGCAAACTAAGCAAGGGAGGAAAGACTTGAAAAGCCTTCAAATCCTTCTCTTTTGTACTCCAAGTCCATCTAGGTTAGGGCAACAAGTAAATAGCTTAATTTGTGACAAATTTTTACCTTTTTTAAAAAATTTATTTATTTGGAAATACTTTATAATTTTAAGATGAGTAAAGGATTAGAAAAGATAGTCTAAGGAAGCTGTGCAATCTTAGTACCAAGAGGATTAGAGATGTGTTTAAATAAGCCTTCTGCGGTAATGCTTCATGTTCACTCGATCCTATACCCTTTCTCAACCTTTGCTGCTGAGGAATATTCTTTTCATGTTCTGTGTATACAAATGGTTACCAGCAAATGTAAAATGACCATACTTCATTCATCCCTGAAGACAACCCAGTGCCTGCTGGGTGCAGAGATGGAGTTTGTCCAGCCAACTCCCTTTAGGTCGTTGCCTTGCTACAAGCATACTCAGGCTGGCAAATTCAACAGACAGGAACCCTCTTCTGCCAGCCTCCCTCAGACACAGCTGTAACCCCCATCTTTAATGGGCCACCCACAAGGCTCTTTCATGGCTATTATAGACCCTTGTGCCAGAAACATGTTGTTTCTTGTGCCAGCTCTGAGCCTTTCATCCCGATATCCAAGCCACCGAGCCCTCTTTCTGCAGCCAGCTCCCAATCTATTCAACTTCTCCCTGCTACTCCAAAAGCCACATAGCCTCTGGCTCTTTGCAACGTGCTGGTGGTATTTCCCATTCTGTGCTGGAAAAAAGCTATTATGTTCTTTCATGGATATCCACCAAAATTGAATTAAATGAGCCTGGTGTCTCACTGCTCATCTTGGTGAAAGATTTCAGGGAAAACTGCTACTCCTCAGATTAGAATTTGTCTGTGTTGAGAAACTGTCCCGGTGGGAAAAAACTGTCCTTCACCAAATTTGGCATCCTAAATCTGTTTATTGGAAACAATTCTGACTTTTTAAAAGCCTGCAACTTTAGTTTTGTAGCAGGTAACTTTTTTCCATCCTTTCTTAGAGAAGTGGAAACACCTCCTTTGTTGTGCATGGAATTGTTCCCAACTTGCAGCTGAAACATTCCTTCAAGCACACTTATGATATTAAGCCTACAAATAAAGATCTTCTTGCTTTTCATACATTCAGACATGTCTGAACCATTTTCTGTGGCTGAACTGAGTTTTAAGACAAGAATCACATCTCCCTGTGTTTCCAAAGTGCCAACAGCTCCAACATCACTTGGTAAACACACAGAATTTCTTGCACTTTTTCAGTGCAAGAAGTGCAAAAGTGAAAGAAAACATACAAAGAATCTGATTTCTCATGGAAGCCAGACTTTCATTAAGTTATATGTTGAAAACACTATTACTTTTGTTTGAAAATTGAGGTCCTTGACTCTCTAATGTGCTTTGTGTGTAAAGATGCATATTTGTATTATTTTAAACAAATTTTAGTACTAGTAAAGAAATGTGGCTATAAAAATGCTTTTCCACAAAAGGAATGTTTTAATGGCATTTTATGCTATCTATCTATATATAAAAGCAGGGAGACAGAGAGGGGAAAAAAGGACTTGCCATTAGAAAAAGACCTAGGAGTCAGGAAATTCCTCTGTCAATGTAGGTAAGAAAATTAGGCTTACATTTTCAAATCTGGGTGATATTGAAAAAAAGAAACATTTTAGTTTAAATCTCTGTGCCTAAGGACTCTGGGCTAGGTCTCATATCAGACCTCCACCTCAACCCACCCCAGAGATTTTCAACCCTGTAGCAAGTATAACTGAACAAGACATTCATCATCATTGCTGTCCCTGACATCAGTGGGAAGGCAAACATACTAGAAAGCAATCAGTTGTTAGTACATTGCCCTTTTTTCTCAATTATGCATTTTTATTCAATATTCTGTATACAAAGGTTATTACTATTCGTAACTGTCCTGAAACAAGGATGGATCTACCAAAATCACTGGCATGAGACTGATTCAGCTGAGATGGGAAGTAAAACTAGTATGTCAGAGCATTTACATATATTGCAGGTTATACAGGCAGGGCAGAGTAAATAATTAGAGAACAAGAATTTACAAGACAGCAGTGGTTGTTGAAAAGCTTTTAAAATTAATTGGGAAAAAAAGTTGGGTGAACTTCTACAATCACAGAATTCCTCTAACCTACTTTCGGTAACATACATGCTTTATAGTGTTTAAATCTTTACTCTTACCCATGACAAAAAGGTAAACAGAAAAGTAAAACCACCAAATCACATGAGGTATAACCTACTTGAAAGGTAATAAAGTACTTTCCAAATCAAACGGCCTCTGACATATTATCTCGTTTTGCTCTTCTCTGCACATGCACTGGCACAGAGAAAATACCTTTTGTCCTTTTTTAACTTGGTCATAGTTTCTGATTCTGTTAATGTGGTTATGTCTCACCTCTGCAAGATGAGAAAGCGTGCAAGGGAGAGATGGGAGAAGATAACAAGAATTAAGTGGAGTCATTATTGTGCAGATTTGTGAGAATGGATTTTATGCAGAGGCTGTGCAATCCATTCCAATTCTACTTCTGAAAAAGCAGGAGGACCAGTGCAATTGTCAACTGAACATTTTCTCTGTGGCAATGCGGCAGCTCTTCCCTTGTGCATTACAACTGAAAGCAAACCTGCACAAATATGCTTGCAGACGTGCCTTCCAGTCTGCTTGTTCTTGCATGTCGCATACGTGTACTGCATGACTGCAACAAAAGCTGTCTATGGCAGGCCCAGGAAGTCCACATCAATTTCTATTCCTCCGCTCCTCCTTACAAGACACCTAAAACCACACATATACACACACAAAAAAAAAAAAAATAAAAGGAAAGACAAAAAGGTCAGATGTCTAAATTTTTTCTTGTAATAGCAGTCTTGAAATTTAGGTGATAGAGACAATGTATCCAATACAAATTTTAATGGCTTTGATGGTTTTAATGGCACTTCACCAGGAGTTGGTGACCAATAACGCAACATCTTCAAAGACCTTGTTTTCTGAGGAAGATGCAAGACTGTGCTGCTGAGTGAAAGGATGGCCATCCACAGCACAGGCACTGCAGTGAAATATAGTCAGATTCTGGAAAGATTTGAGGGACATTTCTACAAAGGAAAGGATAAATTGTCACTGGATGGAATAATTAGCTATAAATTACACAGAAGTAAGGGAGGTGAGATTTTCAGAGAAGAAAAACTTTTTCTTTTATAGCGACTAGTAAAGAGTTTCAAATAATTGATAAAAATGCCACAGTTGTAGTATGTCATGCTATAAAATTTATTATATGAAATACTGATTTTGATCAGCTGGAAAATAATATGCTTATCATGTGGTATTGCAAGTTTTGCATGTTGGAGAAAACTAATCAATCGAGAACATTATGTAAGACAAAAGTTGACTCTTTATACAAGACATGCTGAAACAAAGCCAGCCCAACCCAGGAAAACCTGTTGATCACCCTTTAAAAATAAAATAAGAAAGTTGCTGGAGTAGATTATGAGTATGCTGTTTATCAGTACAGCCTGCCTAGGTTTACAGATATAAAGCAACTGTCTTGCAGAAAAGGATCTGAAAACTATTTATTTACCTTTTAATATAGACATTAGTTTCTTTAAGAGTGATAATCCTCATAATCAAGTGATAAGTAACTAATAAAGCTCAAAGACTTTAGTTTTTATTTACCCACAGGTACTTTGCTAGGAAAGCAATCAATGCCATCATCTGACTATCTGAAACAACTGAATTTTTCCAATGATAACCTGGGATATTTACAAAGAGTGAACTGCAATCCTATTTAGAATTACTTACAAAAATATCTCAGATAAAGCTAATCCTCAGTTAATAATTTGATTATTTTAGCATTTCTCATCATCAAATCACCTGATTTTTATTTTCTTTTTAATTTACAAATAAAGCATTTTTACAATTCAAATTTATTCACCAGATACTTCTTGTAAATAATTTTTATATGTAGACTCTGCTGGCAGGAATATGCAAAATCTATACTGTGCTGGAACATGCTGGTCACATATCATTCCTTTCTTCCCCAAGTTGGATGAGTTAAACTTGGAAATAGCTTTCTTTTCCAGAAGAAAAATGTACATTTATTTGCTAATGCTTCATTAGAAAATGTTTTGTTTAACTGCTCATTACTGTTTGAAACTGTATCCATGGGAAATATATAAAAGAAAAATTAAGCAAAGCAGTTTCAATTCACCATTTTTAATGAATATGCATAATAGTGCATATGCATCTTTGTTCAGTTCTTGTACCTGACTTTAGCCAAAACCAATGAAAGGAAAGATCTGTCATCACATTGCATTTACATGGACTTTAGTCACTCCGATTAATTGCTGCTATGTTTCCTGCGTACATTTATTATGAAACACTGAATGCAGAAAGTGTGTGAATCCAGCTTGGCTCAGTAAAATCACTCTTACACTAACTTCTCACAGAATTACTCAGGACTAACATTTCAAACCCTTGATTTCCACAGCACCTCCATAATCCACCACTGACCTATTTTTGTATTATGTTTCTAATAGCTGGACTCTTTTTCATCATACAGAATAGGCATGATTACAACAACAACAACAACAAGATGTTAAATGACAGTTTTCAACCTCTCTGTGACTATCTTGTAGTATAAACCTAGGAGAGATGATGTTGTAAGTCCTTCATGGCAAAAAGATTGTATTTCCTTAGTGCAGTCATGTCTTCTGTTCTTAATCAGTTTTGAATTAGAATATAATGATGCAGATTAGCTAAGAATATATATATAAAAAAAACCTTCAAAATTTCTCTCTAGATTTTTGATTTTCTTTTTTTTTTTTTTTTAAATAACATCAGTAGAAGCCAATCAAGAAGTCAATCTATATTTTCTGAAAGGGAAATTCACAGTTTTTGACATATTAGCTGAAACACAGGAAACCTTGTCAGCTTTGTGATTTTTTTCACATTGCTCCCAGACACAATTGCTCCCTGAGAAATTCAACCTCAGTAATGCTATACCACCTGCAAAGAATTTGCTGTCTAATATATGAAGTAATTATTATTCAGTAAGCAGTTTGATATAAACCAGTGACAAAGGTCACCATTAGAATTAATTTTCTGGTAGAAAGTAGTTCTTACACTGTGAAAAACTGAAATTAAGAAATAGAAAAAGATCTCCAGATTTGGAAAATGAATCTATAATATGTTACAAGCCCATAGCCGCCTCTGCCCTAATGTAGACACATGGACAGTGTAGATTCAGTTCCCTTAGATCTCCTTGCAGATAAATACTTTCTAGGATCCAGTTGCTCTTTTATTGTGTGTGTAGTAGATTTTTTAGCAGGGCTGGTGTTATTTCAGGCAAGTATCTCCTGTCAGTTCAAGAACCCTATGCCATTAATTACTGTGTTGATTCAGAATAACTTCCATCTTCCAACATTAACTCTGCTTTTCTCTGACAGAATAAGATGTCCTTCTTCAATGTCTCCATTGTCATAATTGAAGAGGAAGAAGACTGCAATCTTCTTTCTCAGACCTTACTTTTGTATAGATTGGTCCATTCCTGCACCACTGCATTTATGTTTATAGAGGCCTTTGGACAGAAACTTAATCCTCCTTCATAGATGTTCAAGCTCAGCTATGTCTAGGACTCTGTTTCTGATCTTTCTAAGTCCCACATGACTTCAGAATTCCTGAAATAACTTCAGCATAAGACACTGCTCTGCTAACTCTTGCAGAGATCATGGACAGAATAGTTGACCTGAACTATCCAAAGTGATGTTCCATACCATAGGATGTCATGCCCAGTATATCAATGCGGGGAGTTGGCTGGGAAGGGCTGATCACTGCTCAGGCAAAGTTCAGTGGGTGGTGAGCAATTGCACTGTGCATCACTTTTCTATTGGGTTTTATTTATATTTTTATTATATTCCTTTTAATTACTATTACTATTTATTATCACATACTATATTTAGATATTGAACTGTTCTATCTCAACCCACAAGTCTTACTTTTTTCCCATATCTCTTCCCCATTCCATGGGAGTGGGGAGGACTGAGCGAGTGGCTGTGTGGTGCTTTGTTGTTGGCTGAGGTTAAAAAATGATACTGTGTTAAGGGATTTAAAAATTATACACATGCCTTAATTGATAATCTACACATAATAATCTGTGGAATATGTCTAAAAGCAGATTAAAAGAGTGATGTGAAATAAGGACATCCCGTGTGTTCCATGTGCACATTGCAACCTTGACTTGAATATGGATGGGGTTTAAATCAAAAGGATTGAGGATACTGTTCAAAGAATACTCTTTGGCCTGACACTGAAAGGATAAACCCAAGAGAAAAACAGCTTTCTCCAATTGTTCTACATAAAACCAGCAGCCAATGCTGATGAATTTCTCCAAGTGCCCTTGAAAACTACCATAGCTGAAAAGTGGTGAACAAGAGGAGAAGTAACACTCCCAGAGGAATGCTGGACAGTAGTGAAGGAACATGAATTCATATGACACAAGTTTCTGTCTACAGTTATATTAAAAATCATCCTCAAGAAGCCTGAACTACCTGAATCTCATTTCTTTCTCTACTTCAGGTTTTGCAGTGATGAGGTGTAGTGATGAGTTTTGATGAAGTGAT